>VYZQ01014575.1:0-30133 GCA_013400655.1 Mystacornis crossleyi | reverse complement strand
TCTGGTAGGGGAGAGTGAGTGAGCGACTCTCGTGGGTGCCTGGGGTTGGGCCAGTGTCAAACCACGACAGTGACACGTCCCTCTGTGAACACAAAACTTTGTAAGCCACAAAACTTGATTCTGATCTCGACCATTTACAGTCTTCAGGAAGGCTTAGAATTGTGCCTGCAATTTAGGTGCAAGTCTTGATGCAGTCTCGCCAGGAAAAAACACAGATTGCTGCAGATCTTTACACTGAGATTCACTGGCACGAATCTGAATTCAGGAGAGACGTAGTGAGGGGAAAGGACAGAGACGTAAATCTTTAAACAGAAGTAAGGTGTGTATATTGCCCTGAGCAATGTTTTGGGCTCCCAATTCTTGTGGGTTGACCAAATGCCACAGGTTGGAACCTCTCCAGTTCTTACAGCCAATGTGCCTGTGCAAATTGAGTAGACTCTGTTATTTAGGGTGTAATATTGCCTTCTTTGCATAAGCTGCCTTGTTATTGTGATTAGTCACAGCAGCATGCTCTGTGTTTTGGAGCACGTTAGTCACGCTGTAGATGTGTCACAACTTGTTATTAAGACAAATGGCTGTTCATGGAAGAAAGGTCACACCTGTGGAGAAGAGATTCCACGGGACAACTTGTGCATCACCTCAGTCGATGATTCCCAGGTTTACATATGTACCAAGGCTAGGAGGGCAGGAGATGCTGGATTTCTGACGCTTTGTTTTGTGTTGAGAGATGGGCAAAGTGTATGAAGAGAAAAGCACACAACATATTTCTTCCTGAAATTATCCTGCTGACTCTAAGCCAAGAGTTCTATAATAAAAATAAACTGACATCCTGCAGTATTTCACTTAGTCATCATGTTTTTGCATGAATCATCAGATATTTATTTTTCTTAACATTGCAAAACCCATACTGGTCTATCTAACAGTTGCAGAACACTTACAGTGGCCTTGAAAAATATGAAGTGCTGCTTCAGGCCATTTAGTAAGAATACTGAAGGCCTGAAAGTATAATTTCTCAATATCTTTTTTCTTCAGCTGTTGATACCATACTTATTGCTCACTTGACTTAGCCGTATGATCCAGTGTAGGAGTAATTATCATCTGGAGTACAATTATTTAGGTCCTACTAGTGGTTTTCTGGACAGTTTAAAACAAATGTGAAGACAAAAGAAGATGCAAATAAATTAGCAAGGCAGCTTAAATTTAGTGCCAGCGAAAGCAACTTGATTCACATTGCTAGGTTACAAATATATTGAATCTGTTTTCTACCAAACACAGAATTAATCTATAGAACTCATTGCCACAAAATAGGGAGCTCTTAATGGAATTCATCGACCAGATATTTATATGGCTATTGAATGTCACAGGCGTGATGGGCACTGTGCAAGCGTAGTTCTGACCATTGCAAATCCTCTCAGAGCCTGCAAATTAGAAAGAAACCCTCCCCAGAAAGTGAGTTATTTCATAATCATCCATTATAGGATCTCCTGAATCTTCAGCTGCCTCTGGTTGCTCTGGGAGATGCACTGTCCTGTCTGACACAGCACAGGTGTTGAGAAGATGAGTCTTATTAGTGATTTAATGATGACCAAGCTATTCATCAGTGCTCAGTCAGTTGCTTGTCCTAGAAGGCGCTGAAGTCTCACCAGGTCCCTAAGACACCTGTCCTGCTGGCTGAGCTGGTGTCTTGAAGCTGAGAGGTGCTGGGCAGTAGTTTATGGAACCCCTTGGTGCTACATATAGAAATGCTTTTATTTTATTACGATGTGCAGGACTCTTTCCCCATCTTGCTCTCTACATGATATGCAGCCATTCCTCCCCAGAGCTGTTGAATATTGTGGCTAATATTGGACAAATCTGATGCTGCAGAAGTCTCCAGCCCATGTGTTCTGGCAACAGAGAGACAGGGAGCAGCAAAAAACCCCTGATGGACACACCCTGGACGGAGCAAAGCTGGAGTTTCCCTGGACACAGAGCTGGGCTCTCTGAGTGCTACTGCCCATGCAGAGATGGGCTATATCCAGCAGGCATGCAACCTCGGCCTTCAGCTTCTCCATCATAATTGGACATTTTGGCATCTTATCCATTCAGCCTGGCTTACTTGATGCCCTGTGGCCTGTTTTGCTGTTAGTTTCAAAAAGGAAAAATTGCTTCAGATTTTAAGTGCACTTTTTTTTAAGCTAATGGAGTAGCATTGGAAGAAATCTGAAATGGAAATGAACTTCAAAGCAATATGAAATACCAGGCCTTGCAAGGTGAACTGATAGAAGGTGAGCCAATGTTTGCGTAAGGATAAATGCATATATACAAATGAACAGAAGATCTTCAGCTTGTGTCTTGTAGCTTCTGAAGATTTAGAATTAAAGAGAAATTTAGCAAATAGATAGTTAAATATTTATCTTTAATAAGTAATACTCTTCAATAATGTGCATTGTTGTACTCATGCATAATAAGGAGTATTAAATGGTAAGGATGGCTTTACTGTCATTTAAAATTCATTCTGCTGTGGTCAGGGCAACACTCTCAGTAAGAAGCAAGAGACAAAGTTCCATCTTAAACTGATGGTGTTGAAGTCCCAGTGAGACTGCCATGACATTCTGGTGGCAGTGACTGTGCTAAGCAACTGATGTGAAGAACACTTTAAAGGACCTTGTCCTTTTGCTGTCTTCAGTCCAAGTTAAATGGTTAAAACCAGGAAAACAGAACTTCTAGCCTTCAAATACCTATTGCTGTGCTGGCCTTTGAAAGCTGAGGGGTTTATGGTGTAAAACTGCAACTTAGGATATTTGGGCATTCTCATCCAGATTTTTCTGTCACAGAAGCTTTATTCTCTTGTAATTACAGTAGTTTCTCTAAAGTTACATTATGAAGCTGCTGGAAATGAGATGGGTAACTTTAAACAAATGTCCTTAAAGGCATGCACAAGTTCACAGTAAGAGTCCCTTGGGAGGGGGGAAAGGTATTTGTATGTTCTAAACTTGCAGTTTTTCTCCCAAGATTTGGTCTCAGCTGTTGAAGTAAGTTAAGCACATTTCTGGTTTCTTTATGCCCACCTTGTTTGTAGTGGAACATCTCGTTTCAACATGCAGATTTGTTGTTTTTGTACTATTAATGGAGGTGGTGATATTGCAACTGCAATTTAATATCCTCTTTTTCTCTGCCATCAGATGGATTTTTGATGTAGAAAGTGAAGCAGTGAAGTGAAATACCCAGGGTGATGTGTAAACGGGTCAACACGTTTTTCAGGCACCTTTGCCAGGAATCATAAAGTGTGTGGAGCATCCATTTAAATTTTTATATTTGGCTGCATCTCATTCAATTAGTCTATCAAATTCCTCATTAAAGTTCTTGAGCATTTAGAACTACATAATTAAAATACCATTACACTTGGTGGAGAGGAAAAAAATCTTTAAAGTGCTCTGTATCATTAGAAAAAAAAATCCCATCAAGGAGAGATACTGCATTAGTATTCATTACTATTAAAACATGTTGGAAGTGGAAAGAATAAAAAGGATTCATTCTATAATGCCAGCTCCAGGAATGACCTAAGGCTTCAAGTTTATATCGATTCCTTTAGTTTCTGGTTTCTATGTGATCGTTGTGTACATACAGGAAGAACTGACTGAGGAGAGATTTCAGCAAAGCTCCAACTATTCAATATCTCCCCATACTTCCCTAAATCACCAATTTCAGTACTGATTCTTTTTAAGAAGACAGTTTTAATGAAGTGATTACAAGAATGATAATGAATGACAGTTTAATGAATAGTACCTTTTATTACTTCTCAGTGACTGCAGACTATGGTATGTAATAAATGAATCAATCAATCAAAAAACAGGCCCCCAAACAAAACAAACAGTAATGCAGTAACCCCTCCATGCAGTAGGGAAACCGTCCCAGACCGAGATATGGTGCCTAGCTGGTGATTTAAATATGCCACTTGGGAATTTTTTTCTCAGTAATTTCATAGAGTTTTCACCAGAAATTTGCTTTTACTGGCACAGTAGGCAACTAATGGCCTGTCTTGTGTTTGCATTTTAATACAAAGGGCAAGAACATCAAGCCTGTGGCACTCATGGGAATGACAGATGATCCCAGCCTTTGGGCAGGGTGGAAAGGTGTGTGTCCCACCTGGCACACCTCAAGCAGTTTGACACAGACCCAGCAAAGGCAATATGCCACCTTCATGTATAAAACACAGGACACAGCACACTTGAAAAATACTGATTTTGATATTTTCATGGAGAATAACCTCTGGCAAAATTCAATTTGCTCTTCTCTTCACTTTTTATTGCCTTTTAAAAATAATTGTATCCCTAGGATTTTCAGTAATTGGTTCTATTGCACTTACAGTTAATGATCTATTTTTGATTAATGTATTCTATTATGAAATAATTTGCTTAGAATATCTGATAGTGATTTAATTTCCAGGTTATTGTCCTTCTCAGCAACCTGAGGAATTGGCTTCTAGATAGTGATGTGAATGGGTTTTGGTGACAAGCATTATGATCCAAGATAAATCACTATATTGTAGTTAGTAAGCTTTGTGTTGTCAAACATGTCAAATATTGCCTCTTAATTGATTTCATTTTTCATTTTAATTAAATTTGGTATTCACGAAAACCACTGGAAAGAGCAGAGTTTAGAAGTAAAGCTTTTCAAAAACATGGAAATTGGGTTCAGTAATACCAAAGACACTTGGTTTTTGTCTGTAACAGAGATGCAAAGACATGGTGTTCAGTATTTGCACTGACTTTTTTCTATGGTTTAATTTTAGATGGGCCCTTTATAGTATATAAAAGTTGCTGATTTTTAAGTTTATTTTAGTTTTGCGTCATTTGAAGCAATTAACTGGCTTTAACTTTTAGGCAAACGGAGAAAAGTGTACCGTCAAAAAGAAAACATGAAAAAATAAAAGTTCCCACATTTGTAAATCACAGTAGCTGTTTTTTTTTTTTTCAGTTGCTCTGGAATCTGTACCTTTATTTTCTAGGGTGATTGAATTACATGAGATATTTATATCAAGAGATCTTACCATTTTGTGAGAAACCTGTCTTTGAATTTAAATTTCTCAATACCCAAGCCAAGTAGAAAAGTACTTATATTTGCCTAAAACAAATCAGAAAGGGAAGGGGATTAAACAACTGACTCTAATTTAGAATGTTTGGGAATGTGGTACTTAAGTGCTGCTGCATTGTGAGGATTTGACTTCCTAAACATGAGGTTTAAAACATGCCAGGAAGGCTCAGGTAATTGAGAAGGTAGTTGAAATAACACTACTGTCGGGAGAAAACCAGTTTAATTTTAATGACCTTTCCAGAAGTCTGAACTGTTCCCTTGTTTACACATTTTTGCCTCTTTACTTCGAGAGTTCGGTCAACAGTAGTTAAAACCCTGCTGGAAATCCTGTCTTCGTGTTTGCCTTGCTGAGGTTACTTTCTGAGAAAACCTTTTTCCAGAAGTTTTCCTGTCTCTTTTCTTCAGGCATTGGCAGCTTGGATACTATTAAAAAGCATTGCCTGTGCCAGCTGATCTCGTGACTAAAATTCTCAAAGTTCTGTGAGATGCTGATTGCAGCTCCTCAGTTTCAGGTTCTGATGGCTGCAGCCGTGGCAGGTGATAAATCTGTCTCCATCTCCCTTCAGATTGCTCTGGCATTATCTGTGTGGTCTCCTGCTGATGATTACTGGGTTGCTTGGGTTTTTTTCTGTTCAGCTAATTTCCCCCTCTGTATAGGATTTGCACTTTAGCAAAATACCTTCTTCAGAAATTTGGCTCACTTCTGCAAGTGACATCAAAATTAGCTCACACTGACCTAAAATGTGAGTTTCTAGGTAAGTAATTCCGGTATTTGAGTTTCTAGGTAGAGATAAAAAAAAACCCCAAAACAACAACTCCACACTTTAGAAGAGCATGAATCTTGTTTTCTAAATATGAAAACTTACTTCTGAGTGACCTAAGGTGTAATGTATGCTTCAGATAGTTTGGTATTTTTAATATAATTTTAATACTCCCAGGCATGAGCATTTGATATTTTAAGTTAATTAATGTAATGCTGCTGTGTGGTTAAAGAATAGCCGAGGTCCAAATAATGAAGACCAGTCAAAGAAGATAATTGAAACTGCTGGGGGTTATACTTGCCTTTGCACCAACTTTCCTTTAAAACCCCTCCTTTCATGTAAATCTAATGAACAGGAACAATCCAAGTCTTCATCAATAGCTAATCAAACACACTATTTTTTTTTTAATGGTGAGAAATCACAGCTGCAATTGTGGTTAATGGAAGCTGTGGTAGCTCACCACTCATTAAAAACGTGTTGTTTGTGGGTTTTTTAAGGAAGAGGCAGGGTCTGGCAATCATAGGCCAAAAGCCTCTGAGAATAGAGCTGGCCAATATTATTTTTTCAGTCAGAAAAGAAGCTCCCAAAGAAGTAAACTTTAATTAACAATTTATTAAAATCTCTGAGGTAACCCCTTCTGGGACTGCATCAAATAAACACTAATAATGACCTTAATATGAAAAGTTTGACAGTATATGGCTTCTCCTAATCACAAATTAATTTCTTGTATAGATTTGATCAACCACAAAAAATACCAAAACTGCTTTTTTTTCTGCAACACATAGACGTTTGTGTAAGCATATAAATATATAAACAGATATGTAAGCATGCACATATATAAACCCTTATGGTTGTGCAGACATTTAATGTGTATATAAATGTGCGTATATATGTCCATATACTTAGAATTTGTGGATAATAAATAAAAGCTTCCTATGCTAGCAAGGCTTTCACTACTCCCTTTAAATAACGATTGTTTTTCTTGGTATCCTGAATACGTATCCCAGGTGTCTTCAAGAGGAAAATAATAATTTAGTGTGTACAACCAGAAACGTTAAATAGATCAGTAAATACAAGGCACCAGTTTTATTTTGTCTGTTCTTTCTTTCTATTTTATAATTGAATTAACTCTATAGATAATTAGACTCCTTTATGAATTTTATTAGGTTTTAAAATCTATTGATGGTTTTTGTGTGAGGCACCCAGCAATCTGAAGCTCTTGGACTTTCTTTATTTTTCCTATCTGCAAATACATCTACTTTTAAATTGGTGCCTGTATGTAATGCAATGGAAGCCCTTTAATTCTTATCACGTCTTCTCCACAAGCTCGTCACAGGCAGCTGCTGAACGGTGTGGGAGGGAGGCAGAGCTGTGTGTGCTGTGTCTCACCAGCCCAAAAAGGGCCCCCAGCCTGTCCCTCTGTGCTGGGGTTGCTTTGCTGCTCCCCAGAGGGTGACAGCAGCTGCCACAAATCACACCCACCTTTGGGTTCTTTTACGTACTTCAAAGAAACACAGTAAAGAGGAATATTTTGGTATTTCCATGTGTGTTTTCATGCTCTCAAAACCAAATACGCAATTCATATTTTCACATATTTTTGGTGCCAGCTGTTCTGTGGGAAGTAGGGGTTTCAGCCTATCAGCAGGGAAAAGTTATAGAAAGAACCTGCTCTAGGAGGAATGCAGGGGATACTTTGGGTCTCAGAAGGGAGAATGTGGGTTAAAACAAGGTGTAAGTATTTAGAAAAATGCAAACAACTGTGCCTCTCTGCTTGCTTGGACACTGATAAGAGACACTACCCAAGGTCTCTGAATAGAATCCTTTAAATACAGCTCAGTATAAATACAACTGGATTAGAGCAAGGGAGTCGTCTGACCTTTTCTTTAAAGCTAAGAATATTGGGTACTGTAACGGTGAGAAAAGCAGGATAATAGATCCCTCTGGGGCTCAGGATGTGCAGGTTTGCCATCAGGACTATGTGTCTGGGCTGGCAAGGTGATGCCCTTGAGGGTCAGGGCTGATGCAGAGCCATCCCACACACAGGGTAGGATGGTACCCACGTGTGGTGACACCCTGGTGTGGTCACCTCTCGCAGCATGGACCACCTGCACCCCTATCACACTGGATACACGGGAAGCAAAATTTTTCTAGTGTTCTCTTCTGCTTCTGGGTTTGTCATGGGTCAGAAGAGCAACTGGTGTGAGATTCTCACTCACAGTCAGCTGGGACTTGCCTTTCTTCACACAGCAGCACAGGCACCACTGACTTCTCCTCTCTGCTCCTTCTTTGGGCTTGTGAGGTCAGGAGTGCCAAGTTTCTGCCTGCTGGCCCTCCCACCAGAGCTGGAGCTGACTTTGCCAGTTTGTTGATCACATTGTTATATGAACCTTGAAAATACAGTGATTTTTGCAGCACTCCTAATGATTACTGGCCTTCTCTAGCATAGTGCAAAATTTTCAAAGTAGCTCTCGGAGTATGTTTTTCCAAAAAACAAGTTGATCTGAAGCAAACCTATGAGTAGAAACCCAGTTGTGTTGACAGGTGTGTAAAAGTTATCTTGGCTTTATGGGTCACTTTTGTGTATCTCCACCTAATGGTATTGATGTTTTATGTTTTCCACAGCTACTTTTACTTTTCCTGCTATCTTTATGTTCTTTCTTGAAAACTATATTTTTCCCTGAACTGCTTCTCCTGCAGCTGGTCCCTGACACTTGCTGGGCAGCAGGGGAGCACCAGGCTGTACAAAAACTCAAGCTCAGCACTCAGCTCAAGCTCTGTTTAAACTTTTAGCACAGAACCTGCAAAGCTGTCCTGGGTGTCCTGGAACTGACTGGGTGTGATGGGTCAGCTGCGCCATACTCAAGCAAGTGTACGGGGGGTGAAATTGGTTCCTCCGTCTCCTTCAGCTTCACCCCAAACCTTCTTCAGTCTCCTTCTTGCCAGGGAGCAGCAAATGGATTCACCATGGATGGGTGGTAGAACCAGGTGCTGCCAACAAGGTCCAGCAACAGCTCCAGACATGGTGGGGACCCTGGGCTGAGCCAGAGCAGGCTCCTGAGCAGGACGGGGTGGGGGCTCAGGAGAGGTTGGTCATGGTCATTGAGACCTATCAGTGCCCTCAGGGTTGTGATGGCACGTTTGATAGAATTTTAGGATTTTGAGACGCTTGCACTAGATATTAAGATCATCTTAAACTCTGTATTTTAAAGGCTAGGAGTTAGCTTATTTATGATTAAAACCCACCAAAAATATAAAAAAAAACCCCAAATATCCCCCCAAACAAACAAAAACCCCTCCCACTCTGTTCAGCAAATGTGCACAATGAATTTCAGTCCCCCAGTGCTAAAAACACATTATTGCAAAAAGTCCTGTTCTTTATCTATAATCTGGCAGATGTCACGGCCTTTGGTATTTGTGAGAATCTTCAGCTGGGAGTCTTCATTAGCTTCTGCAGGATTTAGAGCCACATTTGTTCTCAAAGAGGAAAAGATGTTTCAGCGCAGAAAATTTAAACCCCATATATTAAGCCTTTACCTATAAATTTCTGAAAGGGTCTTATCCAGACTAGGAGCTACTTATGGTATCTTTGAATCATAAAAATGTACAATTGCAAAATATGAATGAAATGAGGGGACAGGTATATGTGTGAACAGATTTCATCATCCAATACACAAACAGGGGCAGATTCCTCATCCAAAATAAGAAGACCCCCTGCAGCTGCCACAGTCATGGCAGTTAATAGTTGAAATTAGCAGTTAGCCCTGGGCACATTATCTTGTTCTGGGTATGACAATTTTCTAAGAATTTTTACACCTCTGAGCAGTCCTGTTGGTTTGTGGACCAGTGCCTCAGCTTGGATGTCAATTTGCTCACAGTTTAAAATGAGCTTATCAGAGCACATGGTTTGATCCAGGATCTTATATAGGGTATAACATAAGTGTATAATAATTAATTTTGTACAGAAAATAAGTTGCATTTTATGATGCATCACTAACTTTTACAATGATAGCACCTTTTACTACGAATTTTTGTTTGGAAACAGATTTGTGCTCGATTTTGGATAGCGCAGGAATTCAGGCTCTGTAGAGCTGGTGTAAAGCCTCACAAGCTTTTCCATAATTAGCTCAGTGATAACTGAGTAGCTAAGAATTGAAAATAAAAAATGTTTTAATGTATATTCACTTGGGATACTGTTCATATTGGTGTGGTCATTAAGAAGTGGTTTCTATCAGTATCTAAAATTGGAGAACATTTGTTATCATTTATGAAGCCTCAGCAGCACTAAGTGCTTCCTGTGGAGTCCCAGCTCTTCCTGCAGAGTCTCTGTTTTGCTCCCTCACAGCTGCTCCTCCCTTGTAGTTTGTCTGTAATAGAACTAGAGAAAAAACCCCATGTTCATCTCTAAATTTTACAACCCAAGTGTATAATTGGTTGCATGGCTGTGGTTTGGGAAGGGTGCCTTGGGGATTTCCAGCAGCCATGTCCCTGGCAATTCCATTTCCTCATGTTTACTGCATAGTTCTCGGCCTGGCTGCTTGTTTGTGGTGTCTGCTCTGTCCTGTGCTTCAGAGCTACCCTTCATTGCCTCCCTGCACTCCCACTGGGAGTGTTAGAAGGCTTGTTCTGATGTCTTCAAAACTACTGTGCTTTGGACCGATGTGTTTGCAAAAACCCATGAATTTGTGTGCCTTCAGTGTTAGCAGTGCAGACTAACCTTCACCAAGTATTTAGTGTCCCCCTGCAAAACTGCCTTTGAATAGCACTTTTCATTGGGACCATAATATTCCATTGGAGTATTTTGTGCTCCTTTCACCTTGTTTTATTTTTTTAATAAACTGCACTAGTATCACATTCAGACTTTTTCTGCTTAAACATTCATAGAACAGAAAATGATTTGTAGAACCATAAAGTACCTATAATGTGGCTGGTGAGCAGCCCAAAAGAAGGTAAGTACTCCAGAAATTAGTCCAGCGAATTGATGTAGAAAAACAATGACACTCATTATAAGATGCACTTAAAATTCCACTTTTAATGTCTTCATAACCTTTCATATTTTTTTGTTTACCCCCTCCCTAGAAAATATGTGACTCTGTAGGTACTTTTCTCACTGTGATACTGTTACTTAAAAACACTCTTCTTGGATGTCCTCTAAGAAACTGCGACAGAGATCCTGGTAACATTTATTGAAGCTTTCAGGGTAATTGAGCTTTGATGGAGCATAGACATAGAAATAAGCTGGAAAACTGCCAGGAGCCATATCTTAAGTGCAAAGAGGTATTTGCAGTTTGAGGAAGTAATACACACAGAGCACACATAGTATAGGAAAAGCTGACAGGATAAATCCTGGCTATAGGTCAATGGCATTATTTTCACACAGGGTTAAAATTGGGATTTTTTATAAAGCAGTTACAAATGACTTTTAAAGAAATTAAAGAATGAAACGTTGTCTAGTTTTTTATTATTCCAGAATTTGTGCTTATTATAGAGTTCTCCAGCTACAAATGTAGTGCTACTCTTTCTTACCTTACTGAGGCCTTTGTTACCTGGTATTTATTTTTTTAGTACTTGCCTGTGACCTTCCATTAAAGGGGGACTGATTTGTTATGGTACAAGTCTGAAATTGAAGGGAAAAAATTTATTTTTTTTCTCTCCATTTACCTACCTCTCAAGCACGTAACAATGAAGTTAGAAATCCAAGTAATTTCACTGGAAACTGTTAGCCACGTTTTTCAGAGCTGACCATAAATTGTTGCTGCATTATTGCAGAATTGTGGTAGGAAGGCACAAACAGGTGTCTGGACACAATCCTGTGCCAGTGCTCTGGGATGACCCTGCTTGAGCACGGAGGTAGGACCAGGTGACCCACTGTGGATCCTTGCAACCTCATCCATTCTGTGATGATGCAGATGTGGTTCCAGACAGTTTGAAATTACTGAAAATTAGTTTCAGGCTCCAGTGATGCTGGCCCAGCTGTGGCTTGGCATTGCCCCTGTTGTCCTGGTGCTACCTGACCTTCCTGGGTGCACAAAGACTTGAGGGCATTGCAGCCATCTCGCTGTGCCTTCTGGAAAAGTTCAAAGGCAATTCAAAATGGCTCAAGTAGATGGGAGATAAGGCTGGAGAGAATTCTCATCCTTGTGTGTGTCAGGAGAGGTTTAGGTTAGATGTTAGGGAAAGGTTCCCCACTCAGAGGGTGGCTGGGCACTGGAACTTCTCCTCAGGGAAGTGGTCACAGCACCAAGCCTGGCAGGGTGCAAGAAGCGTTTGGACAATGCTCTCAGGCATGTGGTGTGATTCTTGGGGCTGTCTTGTGCAGGGCCAGGAGCTGGACTTTGATCATCCTTATGGGTCTCTTCCAGCTCAGGAAATTCTATGACTTTGTCTCGTGGCGTTTGTAGGACCAGGGCCCAACACAAATCCTGCAGCGGCTTCCATTTGTAGGTTGTTCTTGATTTGCAATTTGTGGTTGGTTAGGGCCTGTTTGGGCCACTTAGGTGGTATAAAAGGGATGAATCTTGGAAACAGCACAAGTTTTATTAATACTGATTATTCTCACTAGGCACGTTCTCCCCCTTCTCTGGAACACACCCCCAAATCCAGCTCTTAGGATACTTGGTTTGTAATAGCTGATGGATAATCTTCAGTTTTGCTAATGCATTTTGCCATGTAAATCTGGGTCAGGGGGAATGTGCAGGAACATACGACTTGCACTACCCTGAATTAGTAGAGCTGCTCATCACAAAGCTACTTGGTAAATCCCTTTCCTTTTTCCTTCATGTCTCTTTGCCCCTCTAGGGAAACAAGGCATTTTTTATAAAAACTACTGCAATTCTAGTAATTGTCAGTGTAATTAAAGATCTCTTCAGTTTCATTCTGACATGTGAGAATTCCAAGAAGAGTTATTGCTCTTGGTTAAGAATGAACTCCAACTCAGGAATACAACAAAAGGTTTTTTCTGTGTTTTTGCCTGTGTGTGTTTCCAAACAAGCCTGTCACATTTTTTCCCCTGTTGCTTTGCTCATGTAAGACGAGCTCTTTGTAAACATCTGCAAGCATCCTACTTCACAGCCCCCTTCGAGAGCTCTTGTGCTAGAGAGGCTACAAAAACTTGACAAGAAGGCAGTGGGTGATTTAGTGTCAGGATTGCCTCCCAGCTGAGAAGTGCGTTCTCAGAGGTTTTGGTGCTCCCTTTGTTTTTTTTGTCTCCATGTGCTGTCTGTTGTATGACCTCTCTTGAGGAAAGAAGCCATTGTTGTTGTTGCTGTTACTGGTTTATTTGACACCAGGGACAGCCAAATTCTGATACCATGTCTGTAGCTTCACGCATTATTCAAGTACAAATAAGTAAGTTCATGCAGGGTACATTCAAGAAGGAAGGATACAGCTCTCATAAAGCATTCCCAGTGTCTGTTAGATAAACTTGGAGATGTTTTCTCCACAGTTATTGTCAGATGTGGAAGGAAGTAAGTGCTTAAATGAACAAATCTAATGAAAGTCGATTATTTAAAGAGCTTATTTTTTCTTCCCATTTTTTTGTCTTTATGTAATTTTGAAAATCAGATGGGAATGTTTTAGTTATCCAGGTCTGAGGTACATAGAGTTCATCAAAGTGAATCCAAACAGAATATGCTTCATAATGTGTTTGCTGTGTAATAACACAGAGGTTTTGTGTCTGCTGTGTGTGTGCTGATATAAAAAAAAAAGGAGATTATTTGGTATCTCAGTAACTGCCACATATCTAGCAAGAAAAGAGAAAAAATTCTAGGTCCGTTTGCTAAGCGCACCTGGCTTCCACACTAATTTCCTTTAACAGTAGATACTTATTTGCATGAGATGCTATTGCTTAGTATATTATGCAGGCAATTTCAGGCTGCAGACAAAAGGTTTACTTTGGGACTGCCTCTCAGCTTAGAGATATGCAGCATTTTTCTATGCAACTTGCATCAAAATGAAGCAGATTTTAAAATCAGTGTGTGCCTTCTGTAAATTCCCTTCCTACACATGAATTTCACATATTCAGGTGAGAAGAGTCAGGTGAGAAAAGCCCCCACTACGGAATGATAGAAAAATATCAGTGATGGTGTAATCTGCTCGTGCATGAGGCCTGTGGTGTGGCACAGTAGGTTGAGGATGCAGATCAATTTATTTTGCAATAGTTCCTCAGCCTTCATTTAGCACTGAACTGATGTACAATATCTTACAGTATAATGATGGCATGGCTATTGGAGGAAATGGAGACAGCATTTGCATGCTAACAATAAAGAAGGGATAAACACCATTTCACTGAAAGGCAAAATTAGGAACAGAAACAGCAAGAGTAAATTAAATGTTTAGAATCATTACTTCCAAGCCATTTAGGATTTCTCCTCACTGGCAGGCACTGCCAGCCCACTTTTATGCAGCAGGGAGACATGGACTTCTCTGATGCAGCTTGTTATGTTTCCTCCTGCCTCCTGAGGGGTGCCTTCCAGGCATTTTATAAAACTTGTTTGGGATTCTGAGGTATGAACTACTGGTTGCTATGTGAGAAAATCACAAAATATCCTGTGGTAGCCAGAGGCAGAGGTGAGGATGAAAAGGTGTCTGAAAGAACGCCCAGCACTATCATTTCTGATACAGAGCAAAAGAGCTGCAGCCTTGTGGTCCTGTATCTTCTGCTGGGTTGACCTCTCTAGATTTTTTTCTTTTTATCTCTTTGATTTTTGAATTTTGATAGAGAGACTATATCACCTCTCTTAATTTGGGGTGGGGTTAACCAGGTATTATAGCTTTATGAAATGACTGAGAACAGATTTCCTTTCTCTTTCTTCTATGCTGTTGTGGTTTTAATTTGTTTTGGTTTGGGTTTTTTTTATCAAAGTATCTGTTTACTGTTTCAGTGCTTCCTGATAATGTCTTCATTTGCTAAAGGGTTTTAGAAATGATACATAAAAGCCCACCAAAACAGACTAAGTAAAACAGCCTTTTTAAAACATGCATTTACTATCTTAAATTCTCTGGGGATGGTAATGACTCTGTTAAACTATATATAGGCATACAAAATTAATCAAGTATTCAGGAACAGATCACAAAAGTAGTGAGTGAAATAAAAGAAATTTCTTCACAGAAAGAGTTGCAAAACATTGAAACACATTTTTCAGGCAAGTGTTTTAGGTCTGAAGGGATTTAAAAGAGCTGCATATGTGGCTTAGTGGTGGACTTTGCAGTGATGGCTTAATGGTTGGACACGATGGACACTAAGGATGTTTCCCATCTGAAACAAATCTGTGATTCTCAGAAATAGGGTTGCATATGTCCTCTGGAAAGGTGTGAAGGTCTAGGTAGTTATTCCAGTGCTGTTCTGCCACTGTGACCTCAGAATAATGAACGGGCTCATTAAAGGTGTCATTGGTTAAAGAAAGGCCCAGAAATTGGGTGGACTGGGGTACAATGGGTCAGGTGGTGCTTAGACTAGAAAATAAAGTGTGAGGAGAAGTTTTGTACCTAGAGATGGCATGCTCCTGTTTATGCTCAGAGGCTCAGACGAGCCCGTTTCTGCCGGAGACCTTTCCTCACAGGTCTGAGCTTTAGGTCTGTGCTGAGATGAGATGCTTGCTTTAAACAGAGCTGCCCTCTTATCTGCACAGGGGGCAGAAAGAACGTTCAAAAGGATTCTTGATTCCCCATGCTGAGATGTGCGCTTTTCCAGTTATGATACAGAAGGCTGTGATGAACTATTTATTTTTCTGCACAAAAGAGCACAGTTTTGTGCCTTTGCCCTTTTCCTGAAGAGGGTGGCCATTGTGTAACAGAATGGAAAAGCGGGGTTCAGCTGTTAACTAAATTTGACCTACTTCTGCCACTGTATTTAAGGCATGGGATGTCTCTTATTTGTGAACTATTGCAAGTTGCCAATCCAACTTGTGCAGTGCTCACATTGGCAGTGCTGACCTGAACAGCTTTAATGGATGGTACACATGACAGATTCTAGACCCCACTGAGGTCTTATTCTCCAGACTTATCTACAAATAGTACTGATATCCGTGGTGAAGAAAAGGAGTGGAGTCATCTTGCTAATCAAAGAGATCGGCCATTTTGCTGTTTTTTCCCAATATTAATAGCTCATTTTATTTCATTGACTTATTCTCCATCTATTGGGCCATAAGTAATCTTAATGTTGTTTAAAACCAAACAACTGTGCTCGTCTTAAGGAAAAAAAAATTAAACTACTTTTAGTTATGGTGAGTTTCTGACAGAGTACTTGGTGTCTGCGACTGTTGAATCATCTCATTAGATTCTCCTCTACAGATTTCTATCTGTACAGATACAGATTCTTTACCCATGAGAATTTGTTTTCATTTTGTTCTGAGATGAAAACAAGGAGCAGAGGAGCTGATTTGGATTATATTGATTAAAATTTATTTGTCTTCAATAAAGTCAAATAGAGTTTTCTCACAATATTAATTCTATAATGATACTGAGGGTTTTGTGTAGGCGAATCACAAAGGAAAACAGTACAAAAAGACACAATGTTAAATCCTATATGCTTAAACAAACTTTTCTGTTCCACTAATACCTATATATATGGAGTCATATATCTTCTGAGTATCAGAGCTACTCTATTTCTGCAGAAGAAATAACTGGCTAAATCCCTAAATGTCTTTTTGGATCTATTTTCAAGAGGGGAAGCTATAAGAACCCCTCCTTTAGAGTAAGGAGCAAATATTTACTTTGCGAAATTTAATTTTAAGACATGTAAAATTTGCAAAGTTTCTCTGGAAAGTTTTGTATTACTTGGATCTTATATCTGCATTTCTATGTTCAAATTAGCAACCAAGGTGAAAAGACAAGAGATATGGAGGTAAATTTTAAATTGACCAGCAGTATAAGAATAAAATACTTGGGACAAAAGAGATATTGAATTAAGTCTTAAGCATAATTTAATTTCACTTTCTTCTATTAATGTTTTATGACCTACTTTGACATTACTGAATGTAGAAGGTACATTGGTATTTTTGACTGAGTTCTACAAAATCTAAGTTATAAATTCTTATCTTTGCAAAGGTCATTGAGCCAGGGCTTTCTCACAAGAGCACCCTAGTACATGGGGAAATAAGCATTCTGAATAAAAATAAGCTATGTTGTCTCCAACGCTAAATTAAAATGCGGGTCCTCCTACAACCATATGTAGTGTAATACACAGCAAAGTGGTTGGAAACAGCTCACTATTACTTACATAGCACAAGTTCACATGACTGAAACATCACGTGGGCCTCCTGTCCTTCCTTTCACAAGTCCTAAATTCTTTAATGGTTTTTGTTTTTCTTCCTAAGACATTGAAATGGAAGGTTTTTGCGGCAGCATTAATTAGTGTCTGCATGCTGGGACCTGAGAAGCTTTCTGGGCTGTATCACTGTAGTGGTTTGATTCGCATTTTCCCCTTTTCTGTGAGATAAGAACAGGGAGGAATACAAAGCAGGCACCAAACTTAAAGAATAAAATGAAGTTTATTACTACAACTAAAAGTAAAGTGGAATAAAAAGGAATTAAAGCAAATTAACCCCCCTTTTTCTCCAGCACCTCCTCTATCCACCTGTAATATAAAGACACAAACTTAAAAGCAATTCAGTTAGTTTGCCCCTCTATAACAATCTTATGTCAGTCCATTGAGTGAGAGAAGTCTCTTTTGCTCAGCTATGGAACTTTTCCACAAGAACAATCTTCTCATGGCATCCACGTCACAGCACGACCGCCATCTGGGGTGGTTTTCTGTTGACATGTGAGGGTCCCTTTACCTTGATCCACAGCTTTTCNAGCCCCCCCAAGGGGGCTGAGCTGGGCCCTCTGTTACCTCTGTTACCTCTGTCTTGGCTGGAAGAGAAAGAGAAAGATTCCCGCCCTTCATCTCCTTTTAATCTGAATTCACAGGGCGTACCCCTTCTCTAAGTGGCTCAATAGAGCTGTCGATATTCAAATTAGTTAATTGATTGGTTCTGTCCAGTTCTGGAGGAAATTACAGCACCTGTTGCTGCAAACCACTTCCTCCAGGAAACAGAGCCAAAAGGAAGAAAAACCTGAAAAGCAGGAAGAGGTGTCAACCCATGACAATCACAATCCCATTCCTTGGCTTTACCCAGACTTTTTAGCACAATTCCACATGAATTTGAACATTACTATCACACCAGGCAGCTGAGCTGTTACTATTGGCTCCTGTTGGGTGCCTGGGTTTGCTCTGCAGCCAGGGTCTGTACTTCAGTCTTGAGCCAATTCCACTATGGTTTTTCAGGATGCAGTTTTGGCATGGGGCATCAGAAGTGAACTTTCCCTTAAAATGAAAATTTAGGTTTTCCCGACTAAGTCACTGTCTTCTAACCTGGAATTTTCAACCTGTTTCCCCTGAAGAAAAAATACCTTTGACAAACTGATGGCACAGGGAGTGGTATATGTTAAATATGCCTGCTGCCTTCCCAAAAAAGAGTAAAAAAAATAAAATCAAGATTTCAGTGCTAGCCCAGGAGTCTTAGATTTAGAATGCAATCAATTTCATAAATATTATTTTTGATGCATGTTGTGAAAATGAAATAAAAGTCAAGTTAATTAACATAAAAAAAAGAAGGAGCCTGATGCTTCAGGAAAGCACTACAGAGCCACTGGTGGTACCATGGCTGGAAAAGCAATAATGCCTCATGATTAGATGCCAGTTTTCTCCAGCTGCGCTGTTTCCACCACACTGCTAGGAGTAGATGCTTTGTTTCCTCTGGGGTGATACAACTTGATTTGAAAAGGAAGTCATAAACTAGAACACATGACACAGAGAAATAAGGTTATTAAAGGAATTAGCAAGCAGTAAGCTGCTGAAGCCTGTCACGGTCTATAAAATTAGAAGGGAAATGGTATTTGTTGATACTTGTTTTATTTTCAATGGCTGATGACAAGAAATTCAAAAAGAGTGTAAAATTGTAGGATTCTGCTTCTATCAAGGTATATTTTGATAAAAATGCAGAAGTGATGATACAACTGAATAACATTTCTGATATGTGTAAGCAGTCTGCAGGTAATTAAAATTGAAATTTTAGAAACACTGCCTGTTAATCACCTGACAGAAGTTTGCTTTGTGACCGTTTTGCAATGCTTCTGGTATTTGGCTGCTGCTGCTCCTGTCTTCAGAGAAGTCTGCTAATATCTTTTGGCTGTGATTTGGCTGAGCAGATGCACAAGAGGGAAGCTGGCACGCTGTCTGTGTGCCTCCTGGGTTACAGACATTCTAACATCTCCCTGATTTATAGGGAGGGCAATTAAACACTTGCAGGATTCACAGGTTTTGTGCATTTTTGGTGGCTTTTTTTAATATGGGGAAGATGCTTCCACTGGCAGGATGCAAACTGATATTAAAATAAATAATTAAAAGAAACAACCCAGAGAACTCTTCCAAAATATTTGAAAACATTATTCTTCTTCACCACACTTGCCTTGGGAATTGAGGGACTGGTTGTGTCTCATCCGTCCCAGAGCAGCACTGAACAGCTTCAGATCTGCTTCAGACTTTGCCCAGCTGTTTGAGGCTCAAAGACCCAGTCTGTAAAGCAATATTTCTGGGCTTCTGGTCACATCTGTGTCATCAGGCCCAGAGCTCTGCAGAGGCAGGCACAGAATGGCAAACTGCAAGGCCTCTGCAAAACCTGCACATTGTCTTGTATGTTGTTGTACATGTGTGGGGATATTGTTATTTTTATCTCAGTAAAAATATTGCTATTATCCAAGTTGCTAACTTTGGTTTTGGAGAACAAATATGTGTCTGAAAATAATTTTTTTAAAAGAGTTGTTAATTAAGCAGAATGTTTCCCCTCTGGGGACACATGAGGGGATTATGTGCTGTACTCTGCATCTCTGTGTAAATCTCTCCGGAAAGTCAAAACTGATTCACTACAATGGTGGTTATGCCCTGAAATTTCACTGAAAAATAGTGTAGTTCCCAATCTTGCTGTCCACATTCACATTCTAAAAGGCTGTAATAGGATCATATCATCTCATTGGGACCAATTTTCTACTGTCATATTTAAGCACTACAGAGGTTTTAACGATTTAATGGCTATATTTCATGCTTAACAAGAGAAACACCATAATATTTCTCATCCTGTTATGAGTGCCCTTCTCCTGGTGCTCTGTTATTAAATATAGATTAGCTTTCCTGGAAAGAAAGAAAAAGTGCTATCATGTTCTGATATTTTAGATCTTCCTTATTGTTCTCCTAAATATTTTGCAGAACTTCCTCTACTATTCTCAACCACAGGATTACAATTTCTAATTTGAATATTAAAATTTAAACCAAAAGTATTTAAATAACTTTTTGATCAAAGAAGCTAGTACTCTGAGCAAAGTTTGCTATCCATCTCCCACTCGATTGTGTCCAAAGGAGTTTCGTACCCTGCACTTCTCTGTCCCTGAGCAAACATGTATCCAGAGTAACCTATTGGATCATTCTCCTAGAATGGAGTTTGAGAAAACACTAATTCTTACAGTTGGACTGAATTATATTGGTTACACCGAATAGTAATTTCATTTTAATGATGTACTTTATGTAGAACAGAAAATCAGAGCTAATCATATGGAGCACTTTTTTTGGCCTTCAGCCTTTTTACACTTAAGCTCTGTCAGGTAATGAACAGGAACATTCTTTTCAAATATAGACACTATTTAATGAAGATGCATAATAATTTGCCTATTGCAAAAGCAAATTCAGTATGTGAGCCAAAAAGCAGGATTTTTTTCCCATCTTTTTTTTTCTCTTCATGAATACCAATCAGTTTCATCTTTAGGCTGGTCATATGTCAGTTGCAAAGCAGACTTCTCTAGAGCATTTCTGAAGGCTTTCTTTACGGATTTTTTTTTTTTTCTTAGAGCAGGAGAGAGGGCTCTCTATGTCAAGAGAAGTTATTGGCTTGAAATAGAAATAGTCTCAGACTTTCCTTAGTGGGTCAAAGTGCTGTGTCTTTGTTAAAAACGTCTCATGCTTCTGAGCAAGTGAGGAGTGAGAGCAGCTTTGTGCCTCTCTTCAGTTCCAGTTCTTAGTCTATAATGCAGTGTCCAGCTTTTCTGGTTATCCTGCATTGAAATCGTTGTCAAGAAAGTTTGTCAGCATGGAATGGTGATGTTACCATTCTGCAATAAGACTTCCAAAATTTAAACACCTAGAGGCACAGTCTTTTCTTTTGCCTGTCATGCCTGCCAGCAGCAAGAAGGAAGGAAGCACTAGAATACTGGAAATACACATAATACCACATTTTGGTAAGCAATGATTAAGGCCTAGCTATGTAAGAAAGTAACCCTACCCTTGCTATGAATTATCTATACTCCTTTTATTTTAGAACTAACCTTTCGTTTCAAACTTTTATGAATTTGGATTTTTTTTTTAAAGACTTTAGTTTCACTTTGAGTATGTGCTTTTTCTTCCTTTTTTCTAGTAAGGCAGAAAGTGTCTTTTGAAAAACCTTTGTGTTTCTCTTGACCTATACAGCTGTGTAGCTTTGATCTTTAGATAGTCTGGGTGAGCAGCTGACCTTTGTGTTTCAAAGGAATCAGGATTTTAAGAATGGCTCCTTCCCATTTCCTTCCTAACCACCCCCCAAAAAATAACCAACCAAACCCAGCTCCATTCTATTTCAGTGGGAATTGATTATTTTGTGATTCAGCTTCTAAAGTTTTCTTTGTAGATGTGATTAATGCCTAGAAAATTGTATAGTGCCTAGTGCTTGTGTCCACCCTTGCAAGCCTGAGAGTGACAGGTATATTTTATACTCTGTTCTAATATCTGCACTCCTCAACAGGCAGTGACTGCCAGCTGTTTCCCAATAGCCTTTTCAGGAACAGGAGGACTTTTACTCTACTGTCCATAAAAATATGCCTCTGCTGTTGCCACTAAACTTTATGTAAGCCATAAAATATCTTTTGGCTGCGACTTGAAACACAAGGAGAATGTTTGCACAATGAACATCAGACATTGTCAATGTTAATGTGTAATGTCTGTTGGCAGAGTTGTCTGTAAAGATTTTTTAGCCAGCCAAATGTTACTTCTATTTCACTCAGAACTCATGTCTGTCAGAGGATAGGAAGAATAACAGGTTGTATTAAAATTGGCTAGAGGCGGTTTAATTTTTTCCTGTTGCTAGCCTTTTCAGGAACTCCTGGCAGCAATTATATATATATAAAACACCTTCTTTTCCAGCCTTCTTTAGCTGACTGTGGGTCGTGGAGTACTCTATTGAAAATCCTATGGTAATTTAAAAAGAAATATTAACTCACACATGTATATGCATATGTGTTTATTTTTGATATAGGTATCTTAATGGATATCTTCAATGTGATATCCTGGGTATTTAAAAAAATGCATAAAAATGGTTAAGGCTTGCAATTATTTTCAGCAGTTTCTGACTCATGTTATTTATGTCCATAGTGACAATATTTGAATCAATTAAGACTATACTTGGAATAGAGATTTCAAGCTTCATAACTGATAGTGAGCAAAAAATGTAATCTTTTAATAAATATCAAAGCTACACATAGCAAACAAGAAGAAACAATCCAGGAGTCTTTTGTCATCTTGTAAGGTTGTAAAGCTTCAGTACTTCCTGTTGTGAATAATACAGATGTATTATTGTGCACCTGTGTCTGCCCACATCAGCATCACTTCCAATGTTCCAATGAACTAAATCCCTAGATTTTTAATACAGAACTAAAACCCAGGTCTGTAGTCTGTCCTCTAGTAGTGGCACTAATTCAAGTGCAGGGTTGTCATTTTGTTTTGCTTTAACACAAGGTTTTCAGAACTTCCTTGAGAACTTTAAGTCAAGACATTGAAATGAAAGGGAAGTTCATTATGTGGGTGGCCGGCTATAGATTTATTACATTATATGGCACTGTGGTATTGAACAGAGACATTTTTAATAGGCTTTTCTGCATCCATATCCCAGTGCTTTTTCCAGGCTTGAAGAACATTTGATTTACACATGGAAGTAATAGACTGGAAGAAATTTACTTGTGAAATTCATCAAGAATCAGTCTTGGGTACAATAAAATATATTTTTTCAATCCTTGTATAAATGCTGTGTGATAAATGCTGCATGGAAAGAAAAGAGGCATTGTCAGTATCAAGGAATATGTATAGAGTATCATATACAAAATAGAGACCCGTAAAAACTTTGCGAGTAAAAGTAAATAAATAGTATGGAAATCAGATCCATGGAAGTGGGAAACCCTAAAATTAACTTTTGCAACGTGAGAACTCATCCAGTGGGAAGGCTCTAGGTGTATAAGTTAATATAAAGTAACTATGGTTCCCTGAGTGATGGAGCCATAAAAAGGCAAACACAATCTTTGAAAGCACTGCAACATTTTTCTAATAGAGAGGAAAATATACTAATATTGTAATTGTACAAAATGTTTTTCAGCTGTCTGCTGGAACATCAGCACAATCTTAGTCACTCATGCTCAATATAAAAACAAAACCAACCAAACAAAACCCCCCACCTGATACTGCTGCCAGGGTGGTCAGACTGTCCACATTAGGAAAAGACTATGGTAGCTTCCATAAATCACCTATCCAAAGCCGAGATCCTTTCATAACATGCCAGAGAGGTAAACATCATGGAGGGAGAAAAATTAGTTGTAGAAAAGTTTAATATAGGGAAAAGAAATATATGGCTATAAAATTACTCTGAATATACAGAGAATTTAGGCAAAGTTCCCTGCCTCTAAGTTGGTCAGGCCTGGTGCTGTAGCCCAAAGGAAGAAACATGTCCCTGGTGACTCCTGAGGCCCCTAAGAGTATCATCCAGAAAGGATGCCCAGATACTTTATCAAGTTGCACAATAGCCCAGCTGTATGGGGACTTTGGAAATACACTTTGTAACTAAGAACAGAATCCCTGTTTTTAAAAACAGTGAAAAAGTATAAGCAGCTAACAGGGTAGCACTTACTGCTCTGCTCTTACACCTGGGCAAGCAATGGGATTTTTTCATATAATCACATATAGTCTTATTTATTTTACGTACTTCTGTAAGTGTGTGCATGAGCAGCGAATATGGACAGAGAGGCCAGAGCCAAATCCCCAGATTCAGGCATTCCTGAGCTGTGGAGTGTTCAAAATCCAAATCAGGGCTCTACAGCTTGAGCCCTTCTCTAATATTTATTCAGATTTATGATAAATGTAGTACTTTAGAGCTAATTCTTGTTCATAATGTATCTGTTGTTCAGTCATGACTAAAATGTATAAATATCACACATTTATCTTTGAGCCTGTAGACATTTAAGCTTCTCTGTTCTTTGGGGCGTTATTTATTTATTTACGCCTTTGCTTGTTTGATAGATGGCAGCAGATAAATGTTTCCTAACTGGAGATGTCTCATTAGTTTTTGCTTTTAGTATCATCTGTCATATGACAGCAAACAACGGAGTTTTTGCACATTTGTATGACTGTATTGTGTTTTCACTTATAGCTGCTGCTGCTATGCTCTCACAGGTGAGGTGAGATAAATTTAACCTTTTCCTTAAAGATTGTCTTCAAAGAAAGTGCATTTATACTCTAACCAGAGCCCTATCGTCCTGTCATTACAGCCCCACTATTTTCAGGGAAGCGAGCTCGCTGTGTGATATAGAAGGTGGAGACTGTGAAGCTGGCTCTGCTAAGCCTTGCCTAATGCAAACTGCTTTAGTATGCACAGCACATCATGCCGGCTATACTGCAGGGAGCAGGCAGTTATCGCACAAGCGTGCATCCTCAGAGCCAGGATAAACACTCCGTTACTCTCCCTCTAAACCGCTCTTCTGGGAGGGAGAGAAAATAAATAGGGAGCGAGAGAGGCATTTGAAGTAACCTTTTTAAGAAGGAGGCAGCAGCCAATAAAACCTTTCTTCCTTTTTTTTTTTTTTTCTTTTTCTTCCCCACTTCTTACTAGAGAAATCCGTGTTACCTCAGCAATTAAGGAGAAGAGCCAGCATCTAGGGTTCCAGGCTGTGAGGGGGAGTAGCAACTTGTACCAGGTAGGAAGCCCTTTCAACATCCTTTTAAATCCATGCAGCTCAGTTACTACTTGCTATGTTGCCATACCGTGTCTGACTTGTGGAGACCTTGTGTCTGCCAGTCACCATTCCCCGAGTGCAAGAGACCTTGGGGAGCTTTAATTGCCAGTGACCTTCAGGGTATTTCTTGGAAAGACACTGGTACTTAGTGCTGTAAAGTAAAGCAATCTATACTTTCATCTGACGGCTTAGAGTGTGCATTTAGCATCAGGATGCAGCTGGGTGAAACTGCAGCTGTTACCCATCTACGAAACCATGTCACAAATGAGTAAAAATTAGCCATTTTATAATAACTGAAGCAGCTGCTCTGCATTTTTAGCAACACTGCTGTATTACTTTCCAAAACTTATTACCATAAATTCTTTTTGTGCTGGAAAGTCAGCAGATATGCTTTGCTGTATTCAAAGTTATTTTGACAGTTATCTACTATATTTTCATAGTTACTTATGCATATTTTATTAGGACTTTTCTAAACTTTCCTGAGGCAGCTGTGTCTTGTGGCAGGTTAGTATTCCTGCTAACAAATAATTTATGTAATAATTGTAGTGAGTGGTTACGATATTTGCTTTACAGGGTTGCCTGCTGCGAGCCTGTGGGAACACAGGCACCTCCTGAGATGTCTGAGGGCAGGGGTGGGATGGAGCCTGAGGTCACAAATGCTCATTTTATATCTGCCTTAGAACTATAGGACAAGAGGGAAGAGTGAGGAGGAAGCGAAAGCTGTAATTGGGCTTTGTGATCCCGTTGTGCAGTGTTTTTCTCCTTGTACTTTTATTTGTGTTCACTCTCAGGAATGAATGGTTAGGTGACATCTGTTCAACCTGTGCTGTGTGCATTTTGACAGGGATGGGACTTAACAACTTTATTGAAAACAGGAGTAGCATTTCCATAAGTTCCAAGGTTAAAAGTGAGTCCTGCGAGGGTCACCATGAGTTCCATTGTGTGATCAGTTTAAGTTGTTGTCTTCTGAGTAGCTAAGGGAGTCTGAGGCAAACTTTTGCAAGCTTTAACATTTTCTTCTACACATAAAACCAGATTTCCCCAGACAGGGAATTCTTAAGGGTAAATATCTATATGTATTTTTACAGTGTAAGCAGTGGTGTAAGTATACCATGCCTAAGGATTTAGTTGCCTGCAAGAACACCTGAAAATACAGTTCAGAACAGTCAGAGCTTAGGTGCCACTGCTGTAATAAAAAAATAAATACTGATAATAGCACAGCTCTCTCAATACCCGCATAACCTTTTCTTGTTTGTAATTGGTCTATGCAGAAATAGCTCCATATATTTTGTTTAAAGGTATCTTGTGACTCTTATCTGTAGGAGAAACTATTGAGGATGTCTAAATCTGTAGCTTTTTTTCAGATGAGCATAATGAAAAAAACAATTCTTAGAAAATGAGAATTATATCTGATAGCAATAAAAGCTAAGGAGGTAAAAAAGAAATAGCTTTGAAAATTACAGCTGTGAAATAGAGATGAGATCTAGTCAGTGACCAGCACTCGTTAGAGGACCTGGCAGTAGGTGAGAACAGTTTTACCCTCAGTTTCTTTGGTTCTGACAAATTCAGTGCTTCAGAAAATTCACACTTGGAAAGTACCAGTTCAATTAGCAACCCAGATGGGAGGAAAACTAGAATGGGAAAGTGATGTCTTGACTCCTTTAACTTCTCTTGATATATGGAATTTGAGATGATGAAAATTATACTTGTACCCTTCAGGTTGTTTTAACAGGTTGATGTAAAACTAAAGTGAATCATTACCTTAAAAAGAAAAAGGAGGTAATAAGTTGAACATCAATACATTTCAGTAGAGCCTCATAAAATTCAGGTTTCAGAAACACTTAAGGCAAATTACAGTTGGTGGGTTTGGGATTTAGAGGATTTTTGTTTGGGTTTTTATTTATTTGTTTGGGGGTTTTTTAACCTTCAGTCCAAATGCTCACCCTAGGGATATGTAGAATCCCAAAAAATCTTCCAAAAAAAAATTAATTGACTCAGGCCTTAAATTTTGGCTTGAAAGGGCTTATTATTTATCAGTGCATTGTCACACTGTCGGTTTCTCTGAAAGAAAGGGATTATGAGGACTGTGCATTGGGATCTACAGGTTTCTTAGTTTGGTATTGCTTGCAGGTCACCACCTTTATATGCCTCAGTTTACTCATAAATACAGGTGTTGGCAGCTGCCTATTTGGAAACATATTGCAGATATCAATATTTCCAGATATCCTCATTCACACTAATGGTGCTTTATGTATGTTTGCTGTTTTGTGACTCTAGTTCACGTTGTAGCTTATGAACTTGGCTTTAATCGTTTCTCTGGGTTTATTACCTGTTGTTTACCCTACAAAAAACCTGCTGAACAAACACTGTTTTCTTCATGACTATAAATCATGTTTTAAACTATAAAACAAATAGCAGAAATCTTTATGCTTCATCGCCACCCTGGAAGAGCTTAGTGGGGATGCAGGATGTCCCTGTCTGTGGGGGGAACCTGTTACCTTTAACAACACCCTTCAGAAGATCAGGAGAAGATCAGACAGAAAATCTATAATGTCTGTCTATCTAAAAGTGGATTTGATTTACTGCCCCAGAAATCTAATTATTTCTCAGCAGAAATGGTGCAATTGGTTCTGCGTAGGGTTTTAAGTATAAAACCAGACAAATCAGACTATCCAGAGGTTTGAGCAAATCTCTCTATCAGTTCCCAGAACTACTCCATTCAGGTGGAAAACTGGGACTCCTAGTTGGAAATCACATGATGAAGCTTCAGATTTGTTGCAAGGGTCATATCTGTTGACATATGAAAGAAAAAGTCCCTCTGTACAATTAATTGATGTTTCTTGGTGCTTTTTGACATTTTATTGCATCAAATAATTGGCCTGACTGGAGAGTCTGATGTTAGTAAAGGGACTATCAACATGCAGTGTATGACATTCTATGTGTTGATATAATTCTGTATTACTGTGGATCCCCACAGTTTAGATCTAAGTATAGATAATTTTAATAACTTCCTTGTTTTTTAGATGCAAAACACTAAACACACAGTCCCAGTAATGTATGATGACAGCAAATTTATACATGAGGATTTCAAGCAACCTCACAGTTGGCAATTATACTGAGCAGACATGTCAGCACTCAGGCATGTCTTCCTTCTACTATGAGCATGAACGAGAATATGAGACTAAATTTTTCTTTTTCCACTGTCAAGATATTCAGTAACATTTTTCCAAATGAACGTTTGAAGACAATCAGGGACTTTTGTACTTTCTTTTGACGTGTGCAAGGGATTAGAATTAATGGCTGGACTCAGGGGATCAGGATTAATGGTAAGGCTGACTTGCACTAACCAACCATTGGACTGCACTGCCAACTTTAAGAAAATAGTAAGTTACTTAACAGCACACAACTTTTAAGATTTATTTAAGCAATAATCCCCAAGAAGCCAATCATTACTAGCAATTAACTGTTGGTTTGTGGGTTGCTGGACCCTTAATGTTCTAACAAACTGACTGTTAACTACAGTAACAGCAACAATTCTGAGGTACGTATTTGCTCTGACTGCAGGTTTTGTGTTATATAACTTTTAAAATCTGTCCTACTCTTTTTTAGCAGCTAAGGACTCATTAAATAATTTCTTCTCTATTAGTGCCTTTTGGTGCTGTGTGGAAAGGCTGTGATGTTGGAGCTGGATTTATCATACCTATAAGGCTACACTTCAGACAGAATGTGGAAATTTTGTTATTTTTTGCCTGAAACTTTATTGCTGCTTTTTAAAAGACACTTAATGCAATACTAATGTTTAAACAATAATTTAAAATAAAATATATATCTGACTTCTAAAACTTTTTTCTAATGAAATTATAGCAGCCCTGATCTGATTCAATCAGTCATAGCAGCAGTGTTTAGCACAAGGAAGTTCTGATAAAGGTCATTTGTAGAATAAGCAAAATTGGAAGAAATAGCTTGTGATGTTTTTGCCTTTTTAATATCTTCAGCCTCATTCAGAGTTTAAAATGGAAAGCAAAACTGAATGGTGAGAGATACAGAAAATAAACTGGAAGCTGAAAAACTGCTATTTTAATAAGTTTGTTTAAAGTTCCAGTTTTATTTAATGTTGTATTCTATTTCATTGTTTTACTTTTCAGGGGTCAGAAAAATAAAAAGAAAGAAGTAGGCTAGATATAAAATGATATCTTTTATAAAGTAGGACAGCTGTTTTATCTCTGTGGGCTTTGCTTGCTTGATCCAGAAATCACCAATAGCTTAGGGTGCAAGTGTGCATGTGTTGACTTTTCCTTAATGGAATTGAGGTGGGCAGGTCTACTAAGGCTGATTAGAACCATCACAAAATCTGCCATGCTACGATGAAATGTAGGGAGATGGATTTAGGTCAGTATTTAATGAGCCCCACATACAATACTGGCAGGAAAAAAAAACACCTTAAAAGTTAAATATGTAATCTAAGTTATTTAGAATTAAAAAAAAAACAAACAAAAAATGCCGGACACTGTCTTGCGTGATTCTTTAGTCTGAATCTTGCCTAGTACAGAAAAAACCACTATTTTTACAAACAAAAAGCAAATATCACACAGAGACTCACACGATGTACCCTCAGCAGGTTTGCCAATGGCACAGAGCAGCGTGGTGTGGTCAGTGCTGGAGGGAAGGGATGGACTCAGAGGGACTCGGACAGGCTGGGGAGGAGGGGCTGTGCAAACCTCACCAGGTCAGCAAGGCCGAGTGCAGGTTCTGCACATGGGCCGAGACAAGCCCACGCACAAACACAGGCTGGCTGGAGAATGGATTGGGAGCAGACCTGAGGAGAAGGACTTGGGGCTGCCGGTGGATGAGCAGCTCAGCGTGAGCCGGCAACGCGCACTCACAGCCCAGAAAGCCAAACGTGTCCTGGGCTGCATCCAGAATGGCGAGGGAGGGGATTGATTGCCCCTCTCCACTCTGCTCTGGTGAGACCCCACCTGGAGCACTGCACCCAGCTCCAGGGCCACAACCCAAGAAGGACATGGACCTGTTGGAGTGGGTCCACAGGAGGCTGCAAAGATGCTCAGAGGGCAGGAGCACCTCTTCTCTGAACACAGACTGGGAAATTTGGACTTGATCAGCCTGGAGAAAAGAAGGATCCAGGGATATCTCACTGTAGCCTTCCAGTACCTAAAGGGAATACAAGAGAGCTGGAGAGGGGCTTTTTATACAGGCATGGAGTGATAGGAAAAGGGGCAATGGCT
>VYZQ01014574.1:0-19429 GCA_013400655.1 Mystacornis crossleyi | reverse complement strand
TATATATCTATATATCTATAGCTGAGAATAACGTCTGTCTCCCAGAGCCACATTCCTGGGAGGCCAGAGCACAATGTAAATATGTTTTGGCTGGATGTGTGCTGATAACATCTGTCCTCCTTCCCCTAGGTACCAAACAAAGGAAAGGATGAATTGTGTGTCATGTACTTTGGTTGGCACAATCACCTTTCTGAATGTTAACGACATTTCATTGCAGAGCTCTTAAAAATTACCGTGTGAATTTTTCAGCTTTAATGTGTGTATAGAATTTGGGTGGAGAGCTCTGATATAATGAGAGGGGTTTTTTTATTTAGCAGAACCACTTCGTGGGAAATCGGAAACTGAATTGCAATAGTGACTCTTCTCTGAATTTGGAAGATGTGGTTCCTAACTTTCTGTTAAATGCATGCTTTTAGAAGTGCTGTTACAAGGACCCAGCAGAGTTAGTATTGAGTAACCTCCACCAGTCAGCTGAGCAAAAAAAGTGCCTGCAAAGTTGGGACAGACCAGCTTTTCCCAACTGTGTTTATAAAATGAGCTGTTTTTCTAAAAGTTGCAGACTGATCCATCCTGCTGCTCTAACTCTGAGCTGATGGTTCTCAGAACAGTGTTTCTAATCATGTGATCCTATAACCTGGCACTTTCCAGTTCCCCTTTCAAGTGCGAGTGTTCTGCTGTCACTTCCTGTTCCATGGAGCACTTTGTGACTTTCTGTAGTTAGGAAACAATAGGACTGCTGGTCATTATTGTGAAAGCTGGTTCAGCTTCAACGCTGAAGCCAGAATAGTAGCAGACTCCTAATCTAGTATCAGCCATAATCATTGTTCTAATTATAGCTGGGTGTCTTTCAGGGTTACAGCGAGGAGAGGTGCCAGGTTTCACCTACACTGTGGCTTCCCTCTGAACTGCCTCCATAGCCAATAAATCTACAGGCCATAACTGCCAAGGACCTTCTAGCTCTGCTAAAATGGTTCTTTTACCGTTGCTGTTGGAAATTGCTGCTGTAAAGGTGGCTTTAAAGTGATTTTCAGCCTTTATTTATTTGTAGAGCTTAGATTTTCCAGCCTTTAGATAACGATGGGGAGCCACCTATAAAGATTTGAAGGTCCCTAACTGCACTTTATTTTGCTGTTGCTGCTGGCAAACTTCTTTTGACCTTGTGGACCTGGAGGGCTCTGCAGAGAACAGTTTGCAACAAGTTGTGGCTTTCACAGGGCCAGTAATAACAGATGGGAGAGGAAACAGACTTTGTACGTGGACTTGCCGCATGTAATATAAAAATTTGAAATTATGTAGCAGCTGAGTAATACTGTGTAGCTCAGCTACCTCAGATGATCTCAAAGAGTCAGTGGTGTCTGCAGTGATGGCTTAATCAGGATTCTGTTAATTTGGCTGTGCAGAACTCCTGCATTGTGCCTTCTTTTGCAGGTGAAGGACGAGGCCAAGGCTCTGTGTTTCATCCTTGCTGTGTTGTGGGGTTGCTCTCAGAGCTGACTGGGATGAGTTTGGGGCTGTTTGGTACATTTGTCACTTGTGACTGTCAGTTGATTGCGGGAACAAACAAAAACTGCTACGGCCACCAACTTTTGAATGATCTTGCTCCTTTCACATGAGTCAAGTGGAAGGTCCCGGCTTTGGATAGGTCGTGATGTGAGAGACATACTGGAACTCTGACACGCTGGGGTTTAGGGAATACTTGAGATCATTAGCAAGTGATGACAGAAATGAGATGTCACAGTGGAATAGTGGGCACCAGGCAGACACGAGCTGCAGCAAAAAAAGCAAATCTTGTGGATAGTGGGTCCTCTGAAACCAGCCTGTGAGAGTAGGAAATTACCTCGTGACAAAGCAAAGCACCTAAACACAGGAACTGTGGAAAAGCAACGATGTTTGTGTAGACTCCTGGCTCTTCACGTAAAAATCAAAATAATCTAGTAGAATCTTAGTATTTGAGCTGTATCATAGTGTTTTCAAGCTATACAAACTGCTTTGGCTAGCACGTGGATCATGTCCCAAGAAAGACACGGTTGTTGAAAAACCCAGGGGAGGGATAATTGAGCAAGTGATCATCTTTCTTCTAAGGCAGAAGGGAGTCTGAGCACGAGGCTCGGGGCAGCTGTGCTGTGGGAGCTGCTGTCAGTCCCATATTGGAAAGGCATTGCATGGGGCGTTGCAAATACCGACCCAGCTACTCTTCCTCCCATTCTTCATTTCAGCTGTGCTTCAAATTCTGTTCTGACTGCAGGGTGGGAATCCCATGTCCTGAGTTTAGAGGTGCAGTGCCACAGCTGAGAGTGGCTGCGCTGCAGCTCTGCCACTGAGGTGCATCCTTTTCCTGCTGCAGTTGTTGGTGGGATTTTTAGGAATATTATGAAGCTGGTGGTGCTGGTAGCACAAGGAGAGTGAGGAGAGTGCTGCTGTGCTTGAGCACAGATGAAATTGAGCAGAGGGAGTGATAGATTTTTCTTTCTGCTTGGGTGATTGAAAACAAGGCAAGCGTAAGGGGAAAGGAGAGCTGCAGTTATGTGGAAAAAAACTTGTGCTAGATAAAAGTAAAATAATAAAATTATGACATGGTTTTCTTCTTAGTTCCTTATTAAAGTGTAGTGTTTAGTTATGAAGATGTTTTGTGCTGTCACACAGCTCAGGTAACAGCCAGGAGGGGAAGCTTTTTAGTGACCTGCTGTAAATGTAATATTGCTGATATTCTGGGCAGCCCGTGAGATGTTTGAAAAGAACTACAGAATTGCCTTTTAACTCCACTGTGTTTCCTGGTTTTGACAAGCAATCTTCATGGTTCTTTGTCGTTGAGAAGATATTCCACCAGGTAGTTCAGTGGGATTTTTATTCAGTTATTAATGTTTGTCAGTTAAATGCCATAGTGGCATTTCAGACGTGCCCGTGATGTGATTTTTAGTGCAAATATATACTTTGATAAAGCAGGAGAGGATGGATTCTTTGTGTTGTAAGTCTGCTGTGTGTCTGTCCCTTGAGCACTGCCTTCCTTTTGGTCACTGTTACAAAAAGGCCCCTGGAGATGGTGAAGGAAGTTTCCGGAAAGGGCCACAGACACGGTCAGTACTTTCCAGGTGAAGAATCATGAATCAGACTAAATTTCCTACCTCTGGAAAGGCAGCAAAAAGGAAGATGTGAGAGTGGTTTGTGGCAGCAGTGGAGCAGGGATGGGATGGAGCCCAGCTGTCTCTTTGTTTCCTGGAACAAGGCAAAAAGCAGCGAGGCTCGGACAGGGCAGCTCCGAAGCAGGCAAGTGGAGGTAGCTCTTCCCACAGTGTAATTACCTGTGGAGCTCTTTGCCACGGGGTATTGTGCATCCTGAAAGCTGACCTGGCTTCAGAGCAGGTTACACAAGTTTGTGGAGAGGAGAGCTGCTGCACTGATTAAGTAGAGAGAAGCCATCCTTGGCTCAGGAAGTTTCTCAGGAGCTCACGGTCGGAGGCTGGGATAATGCTTGCCACAAGCCTCATGCTGTGCTTCGCTGTTCTCACCCGGATCAAAGTTTGCTTTCTTCTCCCAGCTTTCCTTTGTAGAGGTGTCAGCTAGGTCATGTGTAGGAAGGAGGATGAGAAGTCATCTTCCTCGCAGAAATAAGAGAACTGAGACTTTGTGATGAAGAAATGGAAACTTCATCAAACAGACTGCTAACACTTTACACAAGTTGGAGCACTGTGTTCATGTAATTGTTTCTTAATATCCTGCTGCTCATTGGGGTTTAGAAGGAATTCCTAGGTTGATACACTGCTGCCGTTGATGAAAATTAGGAAATGAGTGCCAAGTTGAAGCTGGAGAGGGAGAATTTCTTGGGTTTAGTCTCCAGGATTGCATGTGACATTCTACCAGACGTACCTGAATGCCTCACAATGCTGTTAACTATGCACAGGAATAGATTAATATTTCCTTTCTTGGGCTTGGCTAAATGGTACAGATGGGTTTGTGCAGCACTGGGAAACCTGAAGCTGTTAATCAGAACTGACAGGGTTAAAAACTCATTTCAAGACACAGCTTGCTTTTCATATTCCAGACTAAACGTGGGTCTTCTGAAGATCTGGCAAATGAGGAGGGGAAATTTGCAATTACAAATGGGAACTAACTGACTCAGCAAGGCTGGGGCGTGGCACTGACTTGCTTGTGCCTGTTCATGGCCTTTCAGTCATCAGCCGCTGACAAATAAAGTATTATGGATTCTTCTACGGACTGCTCGATCTTTTTAATGTATTTCAAATTTTAATTTGCATAATTTCTCTTACATCACCTCTTATGAGTGATGCTGGGTTCCTGGGACTTAATTACAAAACGTGAGGCAACTTAGAGTAGGCAATAATAAAGAGTGATGGTGCAAACTGTACAGGATAGTTCTATAAAGCAGGGATGTCTTTACTTTCACTGGAGAGACACTGAGAGCTTCAAGCAGAAAAATAACACTATGAACAGCACTGAGGGATAAATATTTACTGGGGCCTTGTGATCCTCAGGCAACCCAAATTTAATTAAATTTTTTTAAAAAGGTCAGAATGACAAGTCCTCAATTTGCGTTCTGATGAGAGGCATTAGGGCTGCGTTAAAATTCAAATTTGCTGTTTAATTACCAAGTATTCATTTGAGGCTTAGAAAATGGAATACTGTTAACTGTTAGGTGTAAACAGAAGAAGCAATTGTGGCAATGCGTTAATTTTTAGGTAGCTTGACTTTTTGTTACTAAAAAATAGTTACTTAACCTCCTGTGAACCATGGGATGTTAATGTGAGGGAGATTTGTGTCGAGAAATGACCCAGTGAGAGTCAGTGCAGTAGAAATAATAATGGCCTCTCTGGGGAAGCTGTGTCTCAGTAGTGAGTGGCTTTTTTATCCCTGTGCTGAGCTTCTAGAAGGTTACTCACAGAATGGTGCAGCCCAAAACACTTCAGTCATTTCAGTGTGACTCTGAATGAAACCTGAACTCTTCAGTGCATTGTTTGAATTCTAATCCAAAGATTCTGATTCTCTTTAGCCTTATTTTCTTCAGAAGCTAAATGACTTGCTTATAATCTTTTCCAGGTCAAAGACCGGGGTCCCGAAGCCACAAGAAGATTTTTTAATTGGTTTTATTGGAGCATTAATTTGGGAGCTATCCTCTCTCTGGGAGGCATTGCCTACATTCAGCAGAACGTGAGCTTTGTGATTGGATACAGCATCCCAACAGTTTGCATTGGGATTTCATTCATGGTTTTCTTATGTGGGCAGAGCTTCTTCATCACCAAACCTCCCGACGGTAGTGCCTTCACAGACATGTTCAAAATTCTCACCTATTCCTGTTGCTCCAAGAAGAGCCACGGGGAACATCCAGCAAACAGGTTTGTGATGAGCTCTTCTGCATGGCCTCAGTCCAAATTCAGAGTCAGCCTGGGACTGGGACTCGTTAGTTCAGACTGGCTGGTGGTACCTCACACCAGAGACTGTGGGAGAATGTGCTGTGAGACCGGCAAAATCTGAGTCCTGGAGATACTTTCTGGGAGTTGAGGGATGGAAGAGAGGCACACTTTGAGATCACTGGATCTCCCCGCAGGCAGATCGTGGTGTCAGCTGAGCTCTGTGTCCTGCCACTTCAGAGTTTCTGAAAGTGTAATGTAACCTGACTGTGCTGCTCCTAAGCATTAGTTAACTTTCTTCTCTGTTAGATATGTTTGTGGATGCCTTCTGGTTTGAAAAGCACTGTCATCTACATTTAATGCTGTAAGTAGCTTGATGGGGAGCCAAAACTTCTCCTCTCTTAAGAACTGCCCATGGAACACTGGTGGTTGAATTTAATCACTGGTAAGAGATGTCAGGTGCCTCCTCTGCAGGGGGGTGGTTCATGCTTTCAGACTGCCAAACAATTCAATGACTTCACCAGCAGTATCACAAAATACAGGTTATTCTGAGTTCTGCCAGTTATTTAGGGCTGGGGGTGTGGGGAGGATGGGAAATAAGGAAACTTCCTAGCAGGTTTCCTCTTGTTTCCCCCTGCTGGGATCCATTCTGGCCCAGCTGTGTTGCTGTAACTTACACGAGTGACTTAGGTTGGAAATGCGTTAGGTTTTTATCAGGAAGATGAGATTGCCAGTTACATTTAACTAAACATTTCAAATCCTTTCCCAAAGTGAAGGCCAGGGAGTGCTGCACCAGCCTCGCAAGCAAAGCCTCTTTGAGATGGCCAAGCTGTCTCGGGGGGGCCCCTTCAGAGAAGATAAAGTAGAAGATGTAAAAGCTCTTGTCAAGATTATCCCTGTCTTTCTGGCTTTAATACCTTACTGGACAGTGTATTTTCAAGTGAGTAGTTCCAAATGGTTACAGTTATATTTTACATAACTTCTAATTTAACATTTTTGGTGGGGGTTCTCTCATAAATATGAAGCTTACCTTGAAGTTGAGAGATGAAAAACAACTACTAAGAATACTCTCAAATAATATTTTGACTTAATAATTAAAAAAAAAATAAAATCGTGACAATTGTAGTTAAGACTCGCAGTTGTACGAAATCCCATATTTTAAATACTGTGCCGTGTTTCATCTTGCAGTTGTTTCACATAGGTTAGGGCAAGTGATCCAGACTTCATGTAAATTTTCAGGTTCTGCCTTACTGAGATGATTCGGGATATCAAATACATTTTGGGCAAAAAAACTATGCAGAAGTTGTTTTCAAAGGCACGTGAATGATTCTTTGTGCTTTTAGTAAAAATAACTGTGAGGTTAAAAAAATCTTGTAACGTTCTAACCATAACTCTTTTCAGTTTGCTGGGTTAGCACTTCACCTCTGGTCTAATCTTTGTTAACTGCTATAAAATGAAAATTATCTTGCTCTCAGCACTCCTTGTCCAGGTAACCTCAACTCCTCTTTCCTACTGCTAGATGCAGACAACGTATGTGTTACAAAGCCTCCATCTGAAAATTCCTGAGATATCAAATGACACCAACTCTATCCACACGGTAAGCAGAGCAAACCAAGTGAGAAGTACCTTTTCTTTGGTCGAAATGCAAGTTAGCTCAGTATTGTCCAAAAATGCCAGGAAGTTGAGGTAGTGCCTTTAGGGATCAGTGACCTCAGCCTCTGGGCATTTAGGAGCACGATGCACATCCCCAATTCTGTCCCACCAACAATTCCCTGGAGTTCACACCAGCCTTTCTGGAAACTCCCACTGCTTTCATCACGAATTTCTTTATCCTTCAGTGGCCAAAGTCTGACCTCTGAAGAAACCTTATCAATCTCCATGCCCTGAGTTTTCATACCCGGACAGAAGCATTCCTGCAAGCCCAGTAGGAATACCCATCCTTAAGAGGATTTCCTTCCTTCATTCCTGAAGAGCAGAAAAGGATGTCAGCCCATGACAGTGATACATTAGCATTTGAAATTTGAGACACATTTGTTACTTCATACTGCCTAATCAATAATCACTTTACCTTTAACATACTGAAAGAAGCTGTTCAGTATTTTTCAAGAAAGGCTGGCATCATGTGATTGCAGAAATGGGACAGAGAAGTAAAACCAAAAAGTGTGAATATAAGTTATTAACAGGTCTACTTTGTCTTATTCTGAGGCACGTGACTGCCTTGTCACAACCCTGTCAGTTGGACCAGGGAAGTGGATTGGTTTTTTCTTCAGCAAAATGCACACAGGAGTTCAGAGTCCCATTTCCAGACTGAGTATTGAAAATAAAAATACTGTCAGTCTGAATGTTTATTGTGTAGAAACAAACATGGAGCTTTGGTTATCAATTTTTCACTGCCTTTCTGGGCATTAGAATTGTTTTCAAGTTGTAAGTGGAGCGTTATGTTTAATTAAATTAGTTCAGAAAATAATGGCTTTCCTTGTTTATGCTGAAAAGACTTCAAAATACCACTCATGCTGTGCAGCCACTTTTCCTAAGAAAAATGTGGGTTTGTAGCCTGTTTGTAGTGTTCCCTAAAGTCTGCAGAATTTGAGGCAAGGATGATGGAACAGTGTCTTGATACTTGTAAGTAATGATTTTCTCTCTTACATAAGAGTGACTGGCTCCTTTCTCCGCAGTGCCTGTGTTGTTCTTGTTTTATTCTGAAATACTTTGCTGTGATCTGGCAGCAGTAAGAGCACAAAACAAACAAGTTAATGTGGCTTTTGCCATCTTCCTCGTGTGCTCTACCTGAAGGATGCTGACCTGCAGTGTCCTTTACGTAAGGACTTGAGGTGATTGGGAAAAGCTGTACCTTGTCAGGTGTAGGTTTTCCTCAAGCTTTTGCAGGCACCTCTGCCCAATACCAAAAAAAGACTTATTTCCTTTGGATATGAAAAGAATGAAATATGTGTCTGCCCTTTAATCTGCCAGCTCCTGATAGGGTAGAAAATGAAAAACATTCCTTTTAAACCAAAAAAAACCCAAACCCAAGTGATTGATTGGATGAAATACAGCAGTGCCAGAGGCATTTGGTATTTCTCTTCTTTCTTATCAGATTCAGCAATGACAAAAAATTCCTACATCCTTGACTACACAAATGATTCTTTGTACAAACTGTGACACGGGTGTGGTATTGGAAGCGCAGGAAAAGGTGAATGGGAGAGGGAGGGAAATTGTCAGAGTGTTGCAAAGTTTCCAAATGAGCAAGAATTTGATGAACTCAGCAGATTTCACTGCACATTTTTCAAAGCGTGTGACAATTGCTAAGTAATGTACATAACCTTATGTATCAAACTGCTGGCTGTGTTTATGCAGCTGAACTAGATTGTGATTCCATTTTTAAATCAGTGCACTGGAGTTCCTGTCTGCAGTGAGAGCTGTGTGCCCACGCTGTGGCCGAGGCTGAGGGCTGGGGTTTCTGAGACACTCACAGTGGTCGAGGTTTGGAGCTTTTAGGCAATCTGCTTGTCTTCCCCTGCTGCTGTGACCACAGCTTTAGATTGCCACAGGCCCCTGGGTCACCCTGGATATTCTCAGAATCACAGCTTTGGCTCGGAAGGGACCTCAGAGATCATCCAGTTCCAACCCCCCCAAACAGCAGGGACACCTCACTAGCCCAGGTTGCTCGGAGCCCCCTCCAGCCTGGGACTGAGCCCTGAAGGGACAAGGAGCCCACAGCCAGGAATCTCCCGGGCACAAACAACTGCTGTGCCCTGGAGCTGCCACGCACACAAACACTCCAGTGTCACAACCTGAATCTGCACCAGAAACACGTCAGGCAGGGCTTGTGTTTCGGGTCGCAGAGTCAGTGTGATGCACAGTACCACAGTGTTCTGTAGGCACTTTTAAAAAATCCACCCCAAGCAGAACGTTTGTATAAATCTGCCCGTCCTGGCTTAGTTTGTTAGCTCAGAACAGGTGCTGAGTATTTCTGAACTGGGCAGAAATGGGCTTGTTCACACTGTCCTGAGTGTGAACAGTCCTACTGTGAGTTAGTGAATCGTGCAGGTGGGGCAGGGTACGTGTGTTACACCACCCTCCCCGTTCTTTTGGCAAGTGTAACTTGATTTTAACTGAATTTTGTATTTGCGTTGGAAAGATTCTCTTTCTACTGTTCCGTGGCATATTTCTGATAGTTCTAAGCCTAATGGAAGATACACAGAGCTTGCCTATTAAATGCTTTTCATGACGGAAGTAGGTAAAAAGTTTAATTCTGTCAGATGAGAAACTGAGCTAACAGGTCTATGGGCAGCCAGCTTCAATGAAAACCTGAATAGCCAAATATTTTCCTCAGCTTTTAAACACTCTTATTTGACTTTTCACAATGTCTGTCAGTGCACTCTGGTTTCTTTTGGATCAGTGCTCAATCGAAATCTTTTTTTTTTGTAAAATAATAGCAAAAATCAACTCCTAAGCATGAAATTGCTGACTTGAGTCATCTCCTTACAGTTCCCAGCAGCCTGGCTGACCATGTTTGATGCAGTGCTTATCCTGATCCTAATACCCTTAAAAGATAAACTGGTGGACCCCATTTTGAAGAGGAATGGCTTGCTGCCATCCTCGCTGAAGAGGATTGCAGTTGGAATGTTCTTTGTCATGTGCTCTGCGTTTGCTGCAGGTAAGAGAACGACTCTGCAAGCTCCTGACACAGAGAATCGTTCAGCTTGTTGCAACAGCATCGTGTTTTAAAAAACTGTGTGAATATTTAACTCGGCGTTATTCAGATTTTTTTTTTTTTCCGTGGCATAGTTGGAATGTGATTTCACGGCTGCGTTTCCCTCGATAAAGGGGATTGTATCCAAAATTTTGCTAAACTGTTTTGAACGCTCGCAATAAAATTTTGGACCATTTTTCCTACCTGAAGTCGACTTTGCATACACCCTTTAAAAATAAGTATATTTCTTCATACATTCTGACTTCCAAGGATAAAAAAGGTGAAATTTTACCTAAAATCCTGATCCCTGATCTGAAATAATTAAGTTAGGTTATGGCCGAGCAGGAGTTTCCTCCCACTTTGAGTTTTCTCTCCCCTACCTTCACATTCCCTAATGTCTGGGGATTAGTGCAGTGTAAAACAGCTCAGCTGTTGTGGCATGAAAGGGAGAAGGTGGCAGCTCTGCTGGCCCCATAAATCAGCTGCTTTGGAGATGATTTAAAGTTGTGAAGTGCTGCTGGTGTGGAACTGAACATCTCTGAGCAGTGCTTCACAGAATCTATAGCCTCCACCAGCATCACGGTAATGAACATATTGATAAAGCATTATAGCATTAAATAAATTCATTTCAGCACTTGGGATCCCCTATATTTTAGGGAGAGGGACACTTTATATGGCTATTAAGATTTCTTTCAATGAGAAAGGTAATTACTTTATTAGGCCAAGGTCACTTTGTGGGCAAGGAAAGTTCTTAAAGCAAAGTCATTTAAAGTCAAAATAGGAGTGTTTCTGTTATTCTGTGTTTCTTAGGACACTGCTGCTGCAGAAGAGGATGATGTAAAACAGTTAAATGTCAGCTCTTTAAATAGAACCTGTGGGCTCACAGATAAGGGAATTCAAAACCAGCAATATCTGTCTTTATTAGTAGAGGGGAAGAGCACATCGAGCTGTGGTAGCTGAGTTGGGGAATGGGTTCATACAGGAAAATAAATTGCAAATGCTTTTTTCAATTCACCTGCAAATGTAATACATGATTTTGCTGGTTTGATCCTCCCCAACTCTTCCCCAGTAGAAACTGAAAAAGTGAATTCTTTGGGTGGTTATTTGCAATCTGTTTGGGAAGTTGAACCTTTTGGAGTAACTTAACATCTCTTCATCATAAGAGGAATTTAAAAGCCTCAGTTGTGGCAAACTTGGGCTTCAGGAAACTGTTTATTTCTAGCAAGGTGTTGGTTTATATGTTCCATTTAACTTTTATTTTCTCATTAAGGGGTATTTATAGCTGCCATATTTTAACATTCTTAAAATACACTGCTACTTCCAACCCTTGCTGCCTTAGAGAGGGATCCTGATTGAAATCTTAAACGTATGAAAATGTTAAGAACTTGCAGTCATGGCAATATCTTAATGATTTGTTTGTGCCATATTTCCATTTTGACTTGCTTATCTAACAGCCATTCGTTGTGGACACTACTCAGGCTGCCTATTAGACTGTTTAGATTATTCAAAATATTTTATAAACCGTGTTAAAATACAACTGATTAGATTTAATGAACATCTGTGCTTCGTGTATCTCACGGTGAATTCTGAGCAGCAATGTTCAAGGTTATTTAACTGGAAAATCTACTTCATTTATAGAGTTTAAACCATTATAGCAAGAAGTTAAGATTATTTTAACTGCTAAGAGTGTAAAATTAAACGTGAAACTTGTCTGTCAAAGTCTAAAAGGAAAAATCAACAGATTCCAGATTTTGAGGATAAATTTATGGCAAAGTTTGTAGTTGTGCTCCTGGGTGGCTCAGTGCTTACTTTGTAAGAGTATAAACACATTAAGGATCACTTGATCCTTAATGGTGCAGTAATTCTGTGTTGAGTGTAAATAAATGAAATTACGTCTCAGCTCTTAGATGACTGTACCGCTTTGTTTACATTTTAATTGAGTTCCACTCTAAAGTGTTTGGCAGCTATATTAAAATGAAAACATCAAGAAATCCAGCTTTCTTTTAATTACAGCAGCTCTTCATAGTTCAGAGGGCACTGAGGCAGCTGAAGAGCTAAAGACACAGAAAAATAAGATGGGTGAGCGATCACCTAAAAGGAAGTGAGGAAGACAGAGAAGATGTGGTGGCTGGCCTGACATGAAGAAGTAATAAATTCAGAACAATCTGTACCTCCAACCCAGATGTTGTTAAGAAATTTGGCACTGGCCCTTTAGCACAGAGATGCTGATCTGGCTGGTCCCCTCAGGTGTTTATGTCACAGATTTGGGAAGACACGGGAGAACAGCTATCACACTGTGCATTAGAAACTGTGGGGTTTTTTGTGTGAAAAGTGCTGTTAACGGGGCTCAGAATGGTTCAGCCAACACACTGAGTGTTGGCCATCCATGGCATCCTTTGGGGGGCTGTGGGAAAGGGGAAGCTGAAGTGAGGAAGGAGATGTCACCACTGGTACGGGGGATGGGATCCATGAAGCATCGTGTCTAAGCCCTGTGCAGGTTTTTTTTTTGTTGCAGGAATGATGTTCTGTGCCCCAAAATGAGGTGGGGTTTTGGCTCAGGAAGCAGAGAGACCCCAAACTGACAGCACTGAAGGGGGGCTGGGACTGTAACCCGTCCTACAGGCAGCAGTGTCAGTGACTCTGTCCTGCTCCTCTGACTTGTGGTGCATAAATTCACCTTTTTTCCAAGGAGAAGAGATGAGAGTTCTTTTATAGAGGTCCTTTTTGGGTGAAGCAGGGAGTTTTGTGAACTCTCAGCTATTCTGTGTATTTTATGTAACAGTGAGTCAATTGTTTAATCTGGGCAACTTCAGCAAAACCCGACAGCATTATTTGCTATTCACTTTCTACTCTAAACTGTTGTGCTGAGCAAGCTAAAAATGCTTATATTTTACACTATCATGTCTCTTTTTCATTCTGTATGAAGTACTTTCTATACAATGTACTGCTTGTAAATCAAGCTCCAATGAGCTCTCGGGTCTCTTTGGATGAAAAGTGTCATATAAATGTCAAAATCATATTCATAGAGGGTTTTCATAGTTGTACAGGACTGGTGTAACCATTTCCATAAGCAAAAGGGTTTCTAATTTATGAATACTATGGTGGGAGTTGAAATGGTCCAACTACTGCAAAGCAGTAGTTTGTGAAAATGAGATTGTCTTAAAAAAAACCCAGCAGGGTGTGTGTGAGAGCTCTCAGCTGATCCATCCAGAAACGGGGTAAGTATTTGTATAATTATTGCTACTGAATAAGAATATAATCACTAATTCTCTGGCAGAACAACTTGAAATGTATGTCTTGAAATCACAATAGCAAAAGTAGTCTGAAAAGCTTTATGTTAGGGAATAAAAAATACATATTCCTACTGTGTAATTTGTAATTGCAATGCAGGCCTGAATCCTAATTTAATTTGTAATATGGAGAAACAGTGTTTGCATCTTAGGTCAGTCTTTTTTTTTCTCCCCTTTCACACAGGAATTCTGGAAAGCAACAGACTGAAAATTGTTAAGGTTAAAACAATTAACCAGACAATTGGGAATGTCACTTACCACGCTGCAGATCTGCCAATTTGGTGGCAGATTCCTCAATACGTGCTGATTGGATTCAGTGAAATATTTGCAAGTATAGCAGGTAAGAGTCTTTGTGTGCCTTAAATCTGCTTTTGTGGCTGCCATAAATGATGGAATCTTAGAAAACAGATACTTCTCAGGTCATTGCAAGTAAGCTCTGATGTTCCCTAATACATTTTTATGCAATATTGCTCAATATAAATGGCAAAGCTCACCACTTTGTAAAACTGTGCTTTCAAAATTGAATTTCAAGCAGAATAGCACCTAAAATATTTGTGTGGCATCCAGCTAGTGCTGGATATTTGCACACCCTAATGGAAAACAGCATACTCTTTCAATATTGTATTTTAATGCAGTTTTGTGTCCTCTGAATCTTCCTCTGTGTTGGAAATACAATTTGTGCTTAGTGATTTTTTTTTTTGTCTTACAAACTGAGCTCACACTTTAAAAAGCCAATTAGTCAGTGGACACACCTTTCTGAGGGGAAAGGGAAGAAATAAACCATACTTAGAAAGACTTAGCAGTTGAAATTCATGTTGAGTTTTTTCATCTCTGAAATAAGAACAGTTTTTGTGAATATTAACAGCGGAGTAGCTGTTTTTATACAGTTTTATCTACTTTATTTCTCGATCAGTTTTTCTGTAGCTGTTTCAGTACTTCAGCGTGACACTGAGCAAACTGAAACACTGCTCCAGTTTTGCCTTCCTGAACAAATGCAAGAGATGTTAAATTCCTTAACACTGCCCAGTGTGATGTAGTGGACAGCTGTGTGCTCACACTGACTTTTTAAAGCTGAAAGTGAAGTGGGAGGAGAGGGCCAACGGGACTATAAAATCGGATTTTCTGGTCTGGTTCCTGTATGTGCAGGGTTCCTTAGCAAGAGCAAAGCTCAGGCGACTTCCCCGTGGTCCCTGGGGCTCTCCTGACTCTGATTCCCCGGGGTCACAGGGATGAAATGCTCCTGGGAATCCCTCAGCACAGCGTGGGCTTTGGGAGCAGTGACAGAAACCCTTCGGAGCGTACGGGTGGCTCTGCTGGCCCTCCTTGGGGAGAACTGTGGAGCTACGGATGCCATCCACCAAAACTCTTCCAGTGCCTTGATGTAAAATCATTTCGTTTTCGCTTGCCTACAGTCGCTTATTAAAGGGTTGAAATTCTGTTTGGGAGTACTGAACTATTGAAATATTGAGGCTCATCCACTCACACAGGCATTACCTGCAGCTCTTCCTCTGCGATTCCTCCTGGCAGAAGCTCCTGTTTCATTTCCCCCGTGGGAGGTTCCTTTCCTTCCTGGGCAATCACAGCTGGTTAAAGTGAGATTCTCTCATTCTGGAAGATCTTGCTGGCCGTGGCCCCAGCTGTCACATGGGCCATTTGTTCCCCTCTTGGTGGAACAGAGAACTTCTGCTCCATCAGGTTTCTGGTTACACGTGTTCTGCTGTCATCACACTTGGTAGGAAATAAAATAAGGTGCTCGGATTGCTTGGCAGGTAGAATAAAAGTGGGGGTTGGGGTTTTTATCCTATCTACTCATTTGCTGTACATTTCACTAATCAAAAAAAAATCTGAAGATGAAGTCTTGCCTGATTTAGTTACTTATTAAAACTAAGGCTCTGTTTAGCTTTTTTATCCAAAGAGTAAAATGAATTACTTTTAGTTAGTTTGGTGATTGTGCCAGTTAAATCCTCCTTCAGATAAACAGATGACTTACCAGAAATACAAACGTTCATGGAAAATTAAATCAGTTCCTTCCTTCTTACACAATCTTGTTTCTCTGTCAGGTACTATTAATGGCTTAGAGGTGTTTGCAAGGAAAAAATAGCAAACCTGTCTGCAGGTTGTGGAAAGGTCAAGAACCTGGAGCATTCTCAGTGTGCTGAACTCCAAGCTGAGAGGGCTTTAGTGGAGTTCTGTGTGAGAAGTCAAGTCTTTAAGGCTTACACAATTCTTCTGTGAATGTTCTGCTCCTTCTCACGTGAACACTCTGCTGTTCTGCACTGCTGGGTCTGTACCAACAGCATTAGAACTTCAAAAACTCTTGGTCAACGTTTGGAAAAATGTACCAGAAATTCTAGGCAGAGCTTAATTGCTTTGTGTAGTGCACTTTCATTTGATATTTTTTTTTTTTTTACATAGGCTCTTTCCTGCCTTCTGATTGTTGTCTAAACATAATTCTTAATATTTTTAAGAAGGCCTCTCAAGACTCAGAGTATACTTTACCAATTCAATATTAAAGGCATCTACTGAGCTATGAAATTCAGCTTCAAAATAAGCAAAGTGCTAATGGTTACAAAACCATAGTGATGTGGAAATGTTTGTTGTGAGCAAAAAGGGACTAAATACCACAAGAGCTGAAACATAGGTTTGTTTTTTGTTTACTGGAAAACTAAGCATATTCGCATTAAGCCACATTAGTCACACTTGAGGTACCTTTAAAAAGATGACACACATTGCATTAATCTTTTGTACTATTCTGTCAATCCTCCTAAAGCACCCTTGTTTAACTGGGAATTGTAATCCCACATGACAACACCAGCGAGGGGCTTTAATTTCAGGAGTGCTTGTTTGCAGGAGCATGAAATCATTATCAATGGCTGCCAGCAGCCAAAGGAGCTCTGAAGGCAGAGAAAAGATTTTATATTCTCTATGCCAGATTAAATATTACTGTTGCTGCAAAAGTTATTCAAATACAGAAATGTACCTTGTTTTGTTGCAAAAAGTTCGGGGTTACACTCATTTTGGTTTTTGTTCGGAGCCTTAAGGTCTTTCTCCAGCTGGAACGGTCACATCCAGTCTGTCTGTAAAATGAACAAGAGAAGAAATGGTTCAGATGCTTTCATGTGTTACACTTGAGCTGTTTCTACAAATACCCAGCAGCCTGGTGCCCGAGGTGTGGCCGGGGCCCGGGAGACCTGTGGCAGCTCTGATAGCTGAACAAGAAGTCACAGACGAGCTGCCGTGCCCTCAGAGTACCATCAAGTGCAATCGGACAGATAAATACTCCTGGAAAAATCCGAATTGTTACACTGGTGGCAGAGCCTAGGAGGAAAAGGCGTTTTTAATTCTCGAGCCAGAGATCATTAAGATGATTTTCCCCCTGCCCTGCCTGTTTGCAGCTGCTCGGGGGCGATGCTCTGGTTCCCGTTTGAGTTTAGGGAAGCCCCACAGCTGAGCTGGCTGGGGATGTTTCAGTTCCCTCCCAGCCAGGCTGCTGCCAGCCCGTTGTGCCACGTTTTGCAGGGGCAAGGAGCAGCAGGGTGCTGGCCCCCAGCAGTTCCTGGGGTGACAGGAGGGTGCTGCTACAGCCCCGAGAGCACCCAGCTCTGATCCTCCCACGAGAGCAAAGTTCCTCCTCGCAGCAGCCACGCTGGCCTGCCTGGCTCGGGGTGTTAATCCTTTTCCTGGAAAGCAGCACCAGTGGGTTTCTGTTCCAGCCCGTGTGGAGAAGCACGAGTCAAACAGTGGTGGTGTAAATACAGCGTGCCTTTATTACACCAGACACAAGAGTCAGGCAGCTTTCAGGTCTGTAATGCTCCCCTTGCCAAGAAAAATGTTAGATGAGGTAGCATTAATTCTCAGCGTGAAGCAGAGTGTTTTGAAACAAGCATTTCACCTGTCAGGAAAAGCTCTGCGAGGAATGTATTTGAATGTCTCTTGTGAATAATCCCATTTGATTTTTGACAGGAGTATTACTCTAAAATGGAGAGTTAATCATGGGCATTAATCTCTGCGTGGCAGAGCCTAACCCAGTATGTTCTCTTGGTACACAAGTTCAGTAGCACAGATTTTCAGATGGATGGTCACTGGTACGTTTTTCTTGGGTTTATTGGTTGAAATTTGAGTAAAGACAGCTGAAAGTTCAAGCCCTATATCTACAAATCTTAAAAATGAAGTGCCAGCTAGCAAGCAATGAACCCAGAGAATTCTAGATAAAAAGTAAATTAAATTAAAATAATGACTGCCTCTCCAGTTCCAGTTAATTTCTCTGTCTGCTCACTGAAACACTGAGGCTGTGAGAAATAAATGTTCATTGCAAGAGTGACTCTCACTTTGGTCTCAGCAGGGAGTGCCAGGTGCTTTGTCCTGCACACACTGCACGACAGACAGGGAGCAGGGCCACAGGGGAGATGGGGACGTGGAACTGCCAGGTCAGAGTTCGTTTAATACGTTCCTTTGAGGATGGTTTCAGGCAGAAAAATGAGTGTTTTACACATGTTTTACATGAGATGGAAGCCTGTGTCTCAGACGTTGTCCATTGAATGGGTTGATAACTGATGGCCTTTAGGAGGGTTCATAAAGCAGTTAAAAGGACCTGAATCCCAGGCCAGGGGGTCACTACACACCTTGTCCTTCTACAACACTTCTAGAACAATCTGCTCTCATTTCTTACCCATGCCAACAGCATTTTTTTTCCCATCTTTCAATACAGGTCTCGAATTTGCATATTCAGCTGCTCCCAAATCTATGCAGAGTGCTATTATGGGGCTGTTCTTTTTCTTTTCGGGGATTGGATCATTTGTTGGCTCTGGATTGTTGGCGTTGGTGTCTATTAAAGAAATTGGCTGGATGAGTAATCACACAGACTTCGGTGAGTGCATTTGGGAGTGTGTTCATACTCTACAAAGGAGAAGGCTTCCCTCAGAAGCAGTTCAGCTTCAAGGACAGGGCACTGTTGAGTCTCAGCACAGCTATTATTTTCAAAATATTCATTTGTCTACTGCTTTGGTAAAGTTTCATTTTGCTTCTAAGTAGAAAATAACGTGACTGTGCACAATGATTCATTGCCCTCAGGAAAGCATGGGAAACACCTCTGCAAGGCCTCGGTTACTTGCTCAGCTGTTACTGCATTTCATCACTAGAAATCACCAATATTTTCATTTCGGTAAAAAAAATATTTAAATTACGTGCAGCAGAAGAATATATTTGGTATAAAGTACTGAAATTGCTTTCTGTGGTTATGGGAAGTCAAACGTACCCATCTCTCTCCTGGTGATTATTCAGCTTCCTCATTTCAAGTGGCTTCATCGAAATTACCACGAGTTAATTTTGCATTTCTGTCTGCTAGCTATTTATACTCCTAAAGTTCAAGAAATCACCTGCTTTGAGTTGCCAGTAGAGGTTAAAAATAATTATTGGCGCCAGTAGGTGGCACCTTGGGAATTTCAGAAAACCCTCAGTGGGCTAATTAGCTCAACCAGGAGGGGTGTGAACAGTTCTGAAAACGCCTGCTCGACCTGCTGTGCGTGCAGGGCTTAAAAGTGCAGCCTAAACTTTCAGTTTGGTCTCAGAGAATTTGGTGTTTCAACTGGATTTGCATCCACCAAAAACTGGTGGTGTCTGATCCCTAATACCCCACAAGTTGGCAGCTGTGGGTCGGGAGCTGCTCTTTAAAAACTGCCAAAGATCACAAGTTGCCTGAACTTCGTGGAAGTGCCCTCACCAAATGAATATTTCACCCCACTGAGACTTCTTTGCCCCAGTCCATTTCAAAATTAGGAAAGCAGCCTTTTCTGCAGCTCCACCTCGAGGTGACTCAGCTGCCAAGGGCTCAACAGGAGGACAATCATTTCACACTAATTAATGGTGGTGCTTTTTCGGCCTCTCGCCTTTGTTCTCTGAAGCAGCCTCTGAGAAGACCCTGCCAAATATTCTCTCTGTAAAATATCTGGGCTGAATTGACTTGTTTCTCCCACAAAAACTTAAAATTTCATGGGTTTTAATACCCCATCGCATGAAGGATAATTACTACTCTTTAAACACATCTGCTCTTAAACTGGAGATTCACATGTATATTGTGTTTTAAA
>VYZQ01014573.1:4903-28006 GCA_013400655.1 Mystacornis crossleyi | reverse complement strand
TTTTTTTTTTTTACTTCTCTCTGGTGGTTTAAGACTCGGTGTTGCAACACTTTTTAATCTATACATTAAACTTAATAAAAAGGACCAATAAGCCACTTTATCAGTATTTTGTATAATCTCTACACATTTTTCTTCCCCAAACATTTATCCACTGCTTATTCAGCCCTATATAACTTTTAATAAGCCTCTGTGTTTTCAGCATTATTACAAAATGCAACATAATTACTTGGCATATGTACCCTTCCTATAGTACTTTTATGAAATGCAGTAAATGGACGTTTTCCTGTCCATTGGAAATTCCACTCACGGTACTGGTAGAGCTCTGTTGGTTACGTACAACTAACAGCAAACTTCTTCCAGACATAGATTTCTGTTGCTGTTATGTTTAGCTCATTGATGTTGTATTGTGCTGTACCATGTTTATTATTTCAATATTCATTTTTGTAAAATATATATATATAATATGTGCTATTTTATGTTTGTATTTGGAAAATCTCTGTAAATAAATTTTTCCTTGATCAGTACTTGCAATGCATGGTTGTGCCAGTAGATGAAACAGTTTCTTCCCAAATCCCCACTGGAAAAATTCTCAGAAATACTCACGACTTTTATAAGCATGCTGTATCCTTTTACCCTGTAAAACACACACACATGTTTAGAGTTCAGTTATACTGCCTTAGGATAGACATCTACTGCCACTGGAGACATTCTGGCATATTCCACATTTTTGCCTGTTGCTGTCAGGTGTCCTGGAAGATTTCAGCAAGACCTTCCCCATTTTGTCCTGGCTGCTGCGGACTCAGAATTTCACACAAAACTGTACATCCCAGTTTAGCCAAAATAAGCCTTTACTTCCTTAGTATCAGTAACTCTGATCAAATACCCACCAGGCAGCATTCTCTGCACAGGACACTGGCATTGTACATAAAAAAACTTTAAAAATCAATCTTTTATTTTCTTTATGTAAAGCAATGTGAACTTAATTCATGGAACTTGTAAGGAGTTTTCAATCATAACATTAATTAATGTTATTCCCTTTCAAATTTGTTTTTCTGGTCCTGTTTTCCCAATATCATATTTCTGTCAATATATATTTAAGTTACCATCTGTGTTCCAGTTGCAATTCTAGTGGTTAATAACACTTAAGAGCTGAACACATCTGGCATCATGCCAGTGCTTTGTACATTGCACTGGGCAGATTTTTGGAGGAATGTGGAAATAACAACGTCAGCTTACCATGATCAATCCTGATATCTCTCAATGGAATTTTATTGAGTTTCATTATAGACTAAGCACTATTTATTTGCTTTATGGTGCTGTGCAGTGAAAACAAAATTGTACCTTGCTGCTCCCAGATTAGCCCATAATAGCCCCATCTCACCTGACTGCACTTCTGCTGAGGAGCACACCAACCACACCGTGGGATTTGCCTCCCTGCACCCTCTTCCAGTGGCACCAGCAGCAGCGGGACATGCAGCTCTTCCCTTCAGATTCCAGGTTTTAGGGCTCATCCCTTCTTGTGACCACTCAGGACTACACCCAAGCCTGCTGCGGGAGGTCAGCAGCAGCCCACATATCGTCACAGTAAGTATGAAATGTGCCTGTTAGGGTTGTGGATTGCTGCTTTATTAAAACTGAAGGAGATATAAACACAGCTTTGACTGTGGCTCCCCTGACTGCAGTCAGATCTTTGGCAGGTGTATCTCAATAGAAAAATGCTGCCTTTGTGCAGTGCATTACTGTGGAAACACGTCTTTCCTTCCACTGAAACTGTGGTTGGCTATAAAAAGTTTCTGTGACCTGGCTATAAATTTATGTGTTACTATTCCACATTTGGCTCTCACAAGATTATATCCTGGATCAGGCATGATGAAGACTTTGACATTTTTTTAGATCTTCCTGTGCTTGTCTTCAGGCTTGATTTATCATGACAAACTGGAACCGTGCAATTACTTCATGAAGAAAATTAGGGTTTTGTTGCAATGCAATACCATTATAGCATGACTGAATTTGTATACAATCTCCTTTTTTTAATTTGGGCTTGAACAAAATGTCAATTTTTAATAATCAAGCCAATGACATATGCTGCACCTGCTTTGAAGCTGTTTATCATATAGCCTTCAGCTGCTGTGATATGAATAAACCAATCACAGCTTAATTAGGTTTGTCCATATTTGTGCATTTTGGTTCTGATATCCATTTTGCACTAGAATATAAATACCATTTATTATCATGGTTATCAAGCCTCACAGCTACAAACTCTAATAACTTCGAACCGGCAAAAGATTGTTTTTGATTTCACAGTATGAAGTGTCAATGAAATATTTACAATATTTACCATGTTTAATTTTCCTTTTATTTATTCTTGAAGATGAGGAGGTTGGTCTTGCATTTGTCTAAACAAAAGAGGTAAGCTTGCACACACTCCTAGGTCACTGAATTCTTTCCCTACCATTGCTGGCAATTGTATCCCATAATCCTGTCCATAAATTTATCAAGCTGTATTTTAGAACTATTTAAGCAGTTTTCCCCTAACAAATACATTTGGAAATATATTGCAAAATCTCATTCTTTGGGTGATTATACACTTCCTGTGTTCCAAACCAGCCAGTGTTCTGGAGCTCACTGTCAACGCACATGTCAGAGGTCTTAGTCCACTTCCAAAAAACACTCTGAGAGCTTCAAGTTTGATCTGCCTCTCCCAGCTAATACAGGAGCTATAAATATGTAGNTTCCTGTGTTCCAAACCAGCCAGTGTTCTGGAGCTCACTGTCAACGCACATGTCAGAGGTCTTAGTCCACTTCCAAAAAACACTCTGAGAGCTTCAAGTTTGATCTGCCTCTCCCAGCTAATACAGGAGCTATAAATATGTAGAAAAAAATCCTGTAATAGCAGACCACTGTTCATTATCAGAAGCTGTTTTAGGACAACAGGTGGGAAACAACCTCCGAAGATCTGTGATCCAACCCCCTTCCAAGGCAGGGTCAGGCATAAGGCTACAACAGGTTGCTTAGGAATTTATCTCACCCAGTTTTGAAAACCTCCAAGGATGGAGATGTACAACATGTCTGGGAAGCCTGTACCACTGCCTGACTCCCAATAGGGAATGAGTTTTCCTTATAATTGACCTCTTTTTTCGATTAACAATGACTGTCTCCCCTCTTCCCACCAAGAATAACTGAGAAGAGCTCATCTCCATCTCTTGGCAGCTCCCCATGGGTGGCTGCTCTTGGGTTGTTGTGTCTCCCCCACATCTTTCCACCAGGCTCAGTAAGTCCTGGCCTACATCACTGCAAGGCCTTCTTCCTTCACTTGTGCAAGGTTTGGAATTTTTCCTGGTTGAATTTCATAAGTTCCCTGCTGTGCCATTCCTCCAGAGTGTCTCAATCCCTATGGCTGGCAGCCCTACACCTCAGTATATCGCCTGATCCCACCAGCTTGGTGTCATCTGAGAACTTGGTGAGAGCACACTCCTCCACTGGTAAAGCCATCGGACAGGACAGGTTCCAGAACAGACGTGTGAATACCCCACTCACTACAGGCATCCAGGTCCGACCAGGAAACATGACCCTCAGAGACTTGTCATCTAATCAGGCTTTTACCTCCCCATCCAGACCATATTAGCCCAAACTTGGTGCAAAAAACCTGAGAGCCTGTGTCAAAAGCCTTGCTAAAATCCATGCAAACAGCCACTGCTTTTCCCTCAGTCACAAATCCATGCATTACACCACGGTGGGTCAGGAACAGCTTGTTCTGAATAAATATAATCTGACTGGAAACATACTTCATAAATAAGCTTGAGTTGGGCAAGTGGAGGAGGAAGAACTTGATGCAGCTTTATTTACATAAGTTTAGTCTTTGGGAATGACTGCAGGAGAACACATTCCCCCACCCAAATCCCAGAGAGCTGGGGATTTTCCCTATGCAGCTTAGTGTGCACTGCCAAGACTCTAGTCCTGAGCTCTAACACAGTATTTCCTGAGAGGGAAAATGCAAATTGTGTCATTCCAGCATTAAGTCAATCATATCTGCATAAATATGAGGCATGTGAAGGCCTGTCTGGAGTTTGAAAGAGCATTAAGCTATTTCTATCAAAATAGTAATTGCTTACATATTAACAAAAAAATTTTCACCATGTGCCACAGACTTTGCTCTCTCCCCAAAACACAAATATCTGTCAATGACAAAAATCCCCAGCCTTTAAAAATGTTTTGAAATTATAGCTCCTGAGCTGGTTTAACCCCTCTATTTCCTTTTTCTTGAGGGAAAATCCAGAAATCAACTGTAACTGCAATTTATCTGTCATTCATTGAAATAGTCTGTGAAAAATATCAAACTGAATGACAAGACAGATAATCTGTACATCAACATAAGCATTAATTTTGTTCTACATACTTAACCTTTCAGAGAGACAATGGTGAAATTAGATATGTCTTTTTTTAGAAGTGACATTTAAGTGTAATCCCTTAAGCAGACAGGATTTTAAATATGTGCTTTTGCGTATTAAGTGTTTTTATTATTTTTCTTTAAATAATGATGGATCAGAGAGAATAAGGAAAATTTTGAAACAGTTTTAAGCTCACTTGTCTTAGTGACAGGAAGGATGCTTATTAGGCTAAAATAGGTGGTCTCTTTTCACGTTCCTCACCAAGAAACAAAATGTTCATTGAAATTTTTACGGATATTTTAGCTGAGTAAAGACAGGTTTTGACTCCTTCTGTGGACAATTTTGAGACCTTTCAGTCTGCTAGATGTATCTGATGTGGATGTCGGTATGTTAGGTGTATATTCTATGTTATGCCAAGCATATTAAATTAGGTAAATGGAAAATGATAGGAATTCTGAAAGGAACATATGGCACAGCTTCATTATATATATCTACGTCACTAAGGCCCAGCGCATTGCTGCCTGATTTCCTGGCTGCCTAAGAGCAAATGGACTATAAATTACTCTGCTTTAAGCACCTTCTATCACACAGAGACATCTCATGACCCTCAGATAGCCCCTCAGCAGGTGCTGTGGCCCACACTGACCATCACCAGATGCACAATCATCTCTAAATGTGCATCAAGGCTGATCGTCTCCCCAGTGGTAATAAATCAGTTCAGCTTGGTGTGGCAATGGCAAGGCAACGCTGGAGCACAGAAAAGTCCCACCTCACCTGAAGCCTGACCCAAATGCAGGTCTATGTTAGCAGGCCAAAAGCTGCTCGTGCCTTGGGGATGGGAGGAAAGTTTGCTGTCACCATGGAATTCTCCTGTCTGCAGCAAGACTTGGCAGCCCAAGGAGTGAGTCTGTGAGTCCGTGGCCACTCAGGTAATTTTACAGACATTTTTCTTATGGGACACACGTGCAGGCCAGAGCCTGGCTTCCCAAGAGAACACATTAAGGACAAAGAATGCTCCCATCTAGCTTGTCCCGCTCAGGGGCAGTCCCACCTGGGGCAGGGGGCAATGCCCATGCACAGCTCCTACAGCAGTGAGACCACTGCACCAGCCCCAGCTCCAGGGCAGAAGGCAAGGTGTTCTGTGTGTCCATGTGCCTTTGAAAACTGCATGCAGCCCTGCTCTGCATGCATGAATATCTTCATCCTCTTTTCATTCTTCAGGAGCTACAGGTAACTTTGATTATCCTCATACCACCCAGAAAAATCAGTATTTAAGTACACTTAATAAAGAAATAAGGTACAATTATTTGGCTTGTAGACAGAATCATTCTGTAAAGCACTTCTGCTCCAGCTCATCACCAAAGAACTGAGTATTTTATCAAGTAATGGGCAGCCAATTTCTACACAGGAGTGGGTGATTTTCTACAAATTACTCTGCCTCTAAGCCCAAGAATTTTATCTTGTTCCCTAAACCTCTGCCAGATGTGACCACTTGGGCTTTTGAAGGCGTGGTAGCTGCTAAAGGGAAAGCAAGCTGTTCATGTGAATACTTTGTTTTCTGTTAAGGATTTCAGTCATTCCAATAGGCTTGGACCAAAGTTCATAATCCTGGTCCAAAAATTATAGAAGCCTATGGCACATAGTCCACTGACTTAACTCAGGCATGGATTCAATGGGAAAAATGCTGTGGCTATTCTTTATCTGGCTTTATATTATGTTTTGGTAAAGTGTCCATATTTTTCCCTATGGAAAAAATACAAACATACACAGACACACATTGTATTAAAAAAAAATCCCTATATCTTTCTTGGTTTTGTCCTTACCTAAATGTTTCTTGTGATCTGAGAATTAACTAAAACAAGATTCTACAAAAGCAAAATCTATGTGGCACGTAATATTGGCAATTAGTATTTGTTTAGGAGTAATGTCTTCAAAGGTCAGAAGCTTATAATAAAATAATTTTTTGTATTTATTTTTCAGATAAACAGACTGCTGGACGTGGATAATAAAGAACTGTTTTGCAAAGCAAGCCAGCTGTGCATCCTTATCTTGCCTGTTCCAGAAGAAGAAAGTGCAAAGTGGATTAACAAACATAATGAACTTTTCAAAAGATATAAAGCAAAATCTGCTATTGATGTCAGGCTGAAGTTCTTTGCTGATATTACCAGGCTGGGTGGGTCCACAGGGACTCTTTCTACTGCCAAATGGAAATGATAAAGAATAGAAAGTAGAAACATAGCCTTGTACTGGGGGGTTTACTGATGACCCCACTACAGGGTGGCATTAGATGCTCCACACCTGTGACTCACTGTATCTCAGTGACTCTCCATATGAAGCATTTGGATTATTTTCTTCCATATTATACCAACAACACTTTCAGTGAACTTTCTATTTGACCAGCACCTAAGGAAAAATATTTCCCAGTTTATTAGTAGGGCCCAAGTCCTACTCTAAAGTGAAGTAATTACACTTTACAGCAACAGTAAAGGACTTTCTTTCACTCGATGGTGGTATCTTTTGGTAGGGAAATGGAGAAAGGAGATCTCAGTTAAAACACAAGCTATAATTAGGATGGTACAGTTGAAATGTTGAAGTGCTTCTTGCCTGGAGCTGTGTGGCTATATTAAGAATTGCAGTGTGAGATATTTGTTTTTGAGTAGCTGTCAACATATCATTTGTTTTCTGAACTTCTGGGATTAATACCTAATTATGGTGCACACAGAAATTAAAAAGACATTAGAGTGCCTTACTACACCTGCCTCTCTCTCTGGCTAAAATCAGAGCTCGCAAAATCTGTTTCACCATGCTCCTGCATGTTGGCTTCAGCAGGTCCGTGTGCCTTCCAGCCCCCCCAGGAAGTGCCTCTACTCAAAGGCATGCTTGTGAGCAGGGTGCCCGCTGCTGTTCCCCATATCACAATCTTCAGACCTCTGCTATAGCTTGCTGCTGCAGGGCATGGCTGTCACTTCTGGAAGGTTTCAAGCTGTTTCTCACTGACTGATCAGAGTAACTTGTTGTGGGATAATCCATTACCAAAAGATTAAGTGTTTCATTTCCAGAGCAGTTCTTTACACCCCACTCTCTCGGAGACCATTGAACAACACTGACCTAGTAGTAGTTGTCATCACTAATACCTGTTCTATTTTTTTTTTTTGAGTCCTGGGGCAACAGTACCAGGAGAAGTCACACCATGGGCAACAGACCCATGTGTGGTAAGAGGGAAGAAGTTAACTTTTTAGAAGTAGCATGTAGAAAGTAAAGCCAGCCGTGCCCAGATGTGCAGTGACATTTCAAATAGGAATCACATTAAATGTTTAGTTCTGCAATGAAATATTAATCAGTCTGCGTTTGCTGTCAGTGTGTAGCAGTGGTATTCACCTCTCTCAGAAGAGTTACTCTGGTTTTGTCATGTACTGGTGAGAAGTTTCACGGCTCCTCTGTCTGTAGGTCGTTATGCCTGCTCATACTGTCAACATCAAGAAATGTGAATTATAGAGCAGCTTTCTGGCCAGCCTGACTCTCAAGGAGGATCCGAAAGATATTTTAGCTAATGGAGCCAGATCACCAAAGCATACCTTTCCAGGAGCTGATTTTGTGTGACCTGTGACTTGCAGTGTAGCTATGCTTAACTTGCAGCTATCAAACCAGCAATCAGAGACCTAACAGATGACTAGATAGAAACTGCTGAAAAATGATAGCTGTCAGCAAGTAATATACGCTGAAAACTTGTTTTTAAGCAATGTTGATACGAAAACTTAGGCACTTGAATGAAAATAACTGATATAGAAATTCCAAACGTATATCAGCAGATTGTTGATACTCAGTTTTTCAGTAACTTCTGTTCCAGGTAATAGACGTGGTTTAGTTTCCAGCTTATCCAATATTAGGAAGATTGAGGTCTAATTAAATGTTTATTAAGCCTTGCACTTCTCCATTCTTTCTTGCTTTCCATTTTTCACTCCTACAAGACATTGATCTTCCTGGTGGAAGCCATTGTATTCACTGGTATACTGTGACTCCATACCTGGACAGTTCAGGACTGTTTTTTTGAAAGAAGTCAAATGCTTTTTACAAAAGATTCAGCAGCCCATTTCATATGCAGCTTCCTTTGGGAGCCACGGTAAAACTCCTGTGAATGCAGCACTCAGTGCTGGGTACTTCACTGGCCTACATAATTAGGAAACACTGCTGCTTGAACCTTGTTCAGACAGATGATTTCAACAGTCAAGAAGTAAATGTACTTAGAAGCAAAGCCTGCTGTTCCTTTTTCATTGCCTCTCAGACAGCAGGACCATTCCGAGCTGCCTCAGCACAATTACAAAATGTTCTGAGCTGCTTGGAGCCATTTCAGTCAATCTGAACATTTATTTCCTTTCATGGCAATGCAGAGTGAAGGTGCTGACAGACCCTAAATACATTGCTCAAGCTATGCAGCAATTCACAAGCCAGCTTCTGGGGCAGGTGGTTTTAAGCTGTCCAGCGTTTCAAGTAGCACAGGTATTGCTCCCTCATGCTGATACTTTAACCAGCTATGCACTGTGGATGGGGAGAGATCTCAGGAACAGTGGTAAACTGGAGAGCTTATTTTTCTCCTTTATGTCATGGGCTCAAAGAGAGGCCAGGGTACCTGACACCTGCTGACTGTAGACCACTGAATAGATAAGATGAGCAAATGAGAAAAGTGATTGATAGCTTGTCTGCACAACTTGGGCAGCATTTCTGACAGCAGCTAAGCTGCAAAGATGACAGCCTTGGACTCTGACTACCAACCTAACTGTCCTGACTACCAGCTGAGCTTCAGGCCACCACAAAAAGGTGTCATCCTCCCAATAAGGAGTAAAAATTTTCCATATTAGCACTATTTTTTTTTCCTGCCTACTTACCTCTAGCTTTGCATCTATTTACCTCTCACCAATCTCCTCACTAATTCAATTTTCTGAATCAACACCAGTATCTACAACCACCTTTGTTTCCTTAATGGCTTAAAAAAGGAAAAAGAAACACTCCTATGTTGCTCAGGTTTAATTGTATAAAAAAAGATCCTGCCCTCCAAAAATCAAGTGAGGCTGACAAATGTCCTGAAGACCCTTTTAGTGCCTAAGAGGCATGCGTTGTGGCAACTGTTTACTGTCTCCTGAGTAATGGAATCTGTGATAAGCAATTTGTTTTGTAGGGAAACAATGTCACCTCAAGTAGCTGAAGGATATAGTAACGACTTTCCCACATTGTCAGCTATGTCAGTTTCGTTTTATCTCTTGGCTTCTTAGTACACTCCTGTATCAAAAATTAGTACAAGTTAAACAGAAAATGGCCACAAACATGTTAAGTATGCTCCTGCAATGCTTCGAGGATGGAGCTGTTGACTTTACCAATATAAAAACTGGAATCTGGTAGAAACCTACACTTTTTGCAGAGAATATGAGAGCTGGCTTTTGGATGATAGGCCCCATTGCATTATTATTCCTAAGGCCTGCGGATGTTTCTTTTCTGGGACTTGACAGAACTTGAGGTTTCTTAAGGAGACTTTGGATTATAGGCACAGCATGGGCTCTGTCTTTTGAGCCTTGTCTAATGAAAAAAGTCAAGGAATTCTCAACTGTTGTCTGATCTCAGTTCAGGACTAAACCTCCAAAAATCTCCATAACACTGGGAGATTCCATAGCTTTGTTTGATTTGTGGATCAACTGCCTGTGGAGAAGGGGCATCTAAAAATAGCTGAATGATGAAGGGACATGCAGGGGAGCTTTAGCGATGGAGGAGCAACCTGAGGGAGGCAAGAAGAAAATTGGACTGCCTTCTGAAGTGTTACTGCTGCTGACAAAGTACCCACTTATTCTTAGCATCCTACAGTTCAGCACAAAAGGGCTGAATTTAGAGGGAAGCAACAGATTTCTCATATCAGTATATCTTATACACTCAGCTATGCTAAATTAAAACCACTAAATGAACAATATTGAGATTTTTCTGAGCAGTGGCTCATGGCCTTGGCCATGTACACTCTGAGAATTGAGATAAACTAGCCTTGGCATTCCAAGAGGACCAGAGCATGACAAACTGAAAGTAAGCACAGGCTGATGCAACCCCCGGGGTATCAGGATCTACACAGCCCTTACAAGCATAGTCAGGGAAATGTGCCAAATGTGAGATCTCACATGGCTGGAGCTAGAGAGGCAGGCTGATCTGGGGATGGTTTTGGCCCCAAGGTAGCCAGGTGTGCCTACTAGATGCTGTCTCCCATCCGGTGAGCATGATGTCACCCCCTTCACTGCAGCATGTGTCACCAGAGCCACCCAGCTCCTGCCCTGCTCCCTTCCAGGGCATGGGACCCTGGTGGGTGTGGTTCACCATGGCTTTCCTTTCGTCTCACCCAGCCCAGGCAGTTGATGCTGAAAGCAACTCTGCCAGGGCTCTAGAAAAGCCCTACGGCTGCACACGGAGAACAGAGCACATGCAGCAAGGCAACCTACTTTGCTGACCAGCTCTTAGCATCACTACACCGTGGGACCATGCGAAAGTACCCCACAAGGGAGGCAAAGGAGCCCACTGAATAAATGTCATTAATGAAGATTAGGTATCTTTCTTGCCACTCATGTCAGCATATGCAGAATTTTTCCATTGGCGTCTCAATGGACTTTGAGAAGGTGCCTAGTGGCTCTCCCCGTTTGAGAGACAGGGAAATTCAGGCAGACATGCATGTAATATTGCCAAGAGCTGCCTGTGTAAGCCAAAGGCAGAGCCAGACCTATGAACCAGGCTTTATCAAACAATTTCCTTTTCCATGAAGCATCACTGCTTTCTGGTGGGGTCTTCACCTGCATCTTCCAGGTTTTACGTATGTGCCTTGACCAACAGCTTCCAAAGTTTTCCTTCTATTGCAATGTTCCTCTGAGCAGGGAAATTTCCTTCCAGGTGACGTCTGACTCGACACCACTTCTTTTCCTGAATGTGGTTGCTATGACAGCTGCTCCTGGTTTGGCAAATCCTCATCCTGCCAGTCCTCTGCAAACACAACTCTTGCATATCTTGTATTCTCTGGGAAATCAAAATATGCTCCTGTTTTTAGTCTTTTAATTTTCTCATGTCTGTGTCTCATTTTGTTTGGAACCAGTGATGTTAAAGCAGACTTGTGCTGCCAATATTTTAGCAGCAGGTTTCAGAAAAAATATCCCCACCTCAGCCAGTGATGGGTTTGGAGTACTGTATTGCTTAGGCTGCTGAGAAGAGAGGCTGGGGAATATAATTTTATGGTTTGCCTTTGAAACAAAAACTCTTTCACATAAAAATCAGGAAGTCAACATTACTTCACAAATAAATGCAGCTTAAGTGCTCTTAACTGGAAGTAGTTACCATAAACCTTCCTTCTAAGAAATCTGCTGGGCATTTTTCTGATTCTGTGAACTGGAGTTTTGGATGGACTTGCAGAATACCTGTATGTGCAGGAGTGGACACTTAAAGGTGTTAAGAGGAGTTATTTAAGCGAATGTTACAGCCCACAGGGATATATATTCTTTCACTGTCCCCTGTTGCCATGTGAAGCACACAAACACACATAACACAGGGGCATTATCTTTGTTTAAATTCTTGTCAGCTCTGGTCCGCACATTGCCACACTGTTAAATGAATTAAACACAGATTTCCCTTGCCCCCTGACTTACCTACATTGATTTGCATGTTAATAACCTTCCTCCCCTCAGTCAGTTTTTTCTACCCTTTTCTTGATTTGCTGTCCACAGTAATTTTGATTGAGTTCCTTGCCCTCAGCTCAGGGTACAAGGAGAAAACTGAAGCAAGGTGAGTCAAGGGAGCAGGTGACCCTGGTGATTGTTTTCACCACCATTGTCATTTCACTGGTCAAAGCCACAATGAGCAAGCTGGCTGTCTTGGATGCTTCGGATGCCTGCCAGGGATGGACACTTGGCTACCCGTCTTCCCTTCCCAGAACTCCGGTTTTCAGTACCTGACTCAGGTGTGTTCTACGTGCATTTATGTTTTGCTCATCCCTGAACCGTCATGGCTCCCCTAATTCTGCAACTCTTCCCTCCCCATTCTCAACAAAGGTTAACTTTTAGCTTAGATCTCAGCTTTTCCTGACTGAGGAAGCCAGCTGAGAGAATGACCAAGTGTAGAAATAGCCAATCACTCACATCTAATGCCTTCCAGAAGCTGTAAGACAAAACTGGCTGCTCTAAACCAACAGCTTTGTCCTGCAAGCAACCAGTCAGCTGTGCAAGGATCATTCTGGCTATCTGCTGGCAACTTGTGCAGATAGTCTGAGTCTGAGCAGAAGTCCTCATGGGAGGAAGCTTTCCAGTGCCAAAGCAGAGAAGGCTGGCTGGGTGCCACAGCCCCCAGCAAGTTCTGTGAAAAACATGCAGCTACTGGTCCACTGAATTGGGTCCCTTGTGCCTTTGCACATTGCTTCATTGGCTCTGGGCACGCATTCAGAGCGTGTGTTTGGGGCAGGAGGGAAGCTGCTGCCATTGTTGTACAGTTTCAGTTGAGTTTTCTCAACTTCCTGGTTGACTGCCAAGGACTATGAGGCTTAATTTCCCACCTTTGAGTTTCTCTCCCCATCAGGATCTTCCCATCTGCTGCATTTCATGTTGCCCAGGTAAAGCTATGCTTGCCAGCCTTCCTTTTCCAAAAATACTACAGAGTTTGTTTTGGTTCCTCCAGATTGTGCTGGCTTTGACTCTGTGTACTGTGACTACTGCCTCATGGTCCTGCTGGTCACTTCTATCTGATTCCAAAGTTTTCATTATCTTCTGCTCTTTACAGCTCTGTGCAGACACATTTGCATCATAAAACTTAGCAATCTGTTAGTGTGGCCACTGTAGAGATCAGCATTTATATTTAGTAACATCACTCATTGGTGCAGGATTTTTTCAGTAAAGGAAGACTAAAAAAAAAGAAGATCAGTTGTGACCATGTTTTTTCTCTTCATAGACTACAGAAAAAATATTCCACTGTGATTTCATAAGCAAGAAAACTGAACTACATGTTTGGGGGTTTTTTTTTAACTTTTATTTTGCATATATTTCCCAGACTCAGATTAAAAAAATATCTGACATGTATTCCAATATGTTATTTGCTGAGTGCTTTTAAGCTAGCCTAGAAATGTGCACAGTGGAACTCAGAACCTGAACCCAAGACCGAGCAGAATTATCTTTATCCTGAGTCCTCCTTGCAGGATGTAAAAGAAAGCCAAGTCTCATTTACGGCATTGTCTTCATGTCTTCCCGGGAGTCCTTGCACATATAAAAGGCCAAGTTAGCTGATAGGACCTCAGTGGATCAGCTGCATCTGACCAGCATAAAGCAGAGATCCTTTGACAAGCCTCATGTTGTAGCTACAACTCAGTGATATCCCAGTTTAGGGCAAGCACAGCTCTCACTTCAAAGCTTGTTCACTCCACCGGTGGGCAGCAGGAACCAAATCTGTGAGCCCAGCAGCTGGGATGGTGCTGTGGTTTAACCAGGTGCCACCAGCTGCTCACTCACTCAACTGCCTCCGCCCTGGTGGGATGGGGAGGAGAACTGGAAAAAGGTAAAACTCATGCCTTGAGATAAGAAGAGTAACTGAAATGAAGTATGATTGGGGAGGTTATGATGATGATGACGATGATGATGATGACGAAAAGGAGAGAGAGAAAGAGAAAGGACAAAACCCCAAAAGACAAGTAATGTACAGTAAAATTGCTTACCACCTGCTCACCAATGCGCAGTCAGGCCCTGAGCAATCAGCCCCTTCCAGACAGCTCTCCCAGTTCGTATACTGGGCATGGCATTCTGTGGTATTGAACATCCCTTTGGCCAGTTTGGGTCACCTGCCCTGTCCATGCCTGCTCCCAGCCTCTCATGCACCTGCCCACGGCTGAGCATGAGACACTGGGATGTCCTTGGCTTAGGGTGAGCACTGCTCAGCAACAACCGAAACATCAGTGTGTTATCAACATTATACTCACACTAAACCCAAAACATAACACTGTACAGCTACTAAGAAGAAAATTAACTCTATTCCTGCCAATCCAGTACAGATGGATGGGATGACAACTTGCTTCATGTGCACACTACCTGTGTGAAACCTTGCAGATCCCTTATTTGTTTCTCAGCTGAGGGTAAGAGGCCTTCAAATAAAACAAAACCCACAGATTAAAACCCCTTCCCTTGGGAGACTCTCAGACCCCATTCTGCCTTCTCATTCCTCTTTTACCTTCAAGCTGGCCTTATTGCATCCATTCATTATTCATTCCCTCTGTTCCAGTTGTGCACACAGCTGGTGAGGCTTAGCAGCCACCTGGGCCAAAGCTGGCCCACTGCTCCCAATGTTCCCTGCACCATGTCCACATCCCAGTGCTGGCTCTGCATGGGGTGGGATGGTTGCCACATGCTGTCATCCTCCTGTCCTTGCTGGGTGCTCCTGGGGTACCCACCCATCGATTGTACCGAAGCACAGATTGAACACGGCAGGAGCCAGAGATTTTGGTAATTGCACCCCAAGGCTACGAAAATCTCTGACAGCAGATCACGCTGCCAAACACAGGCTGCAGCATTTCTCCCTGCTGAAGCATGTCAGGCAGCACAGTTGGCGTTCGTGCCCTTTCAATCTGACAGCACCGTGTCAGCCCGGGAGGGGCAAAGCCGTTTTATGAAGACGTCTGCTGCCTTTTCAGCTGCCAGCAAATACAAGGATTGGGATTCTTTGCCCTTCCCTTCATTCGCTGTCAGCCCTTTCTTGGATCAGGTTTTTGCTCAGAATTTACTGCAATTCAGGTGTCACTGGCAACTATATCCCATGTCTGGTCTACCCAGATTTCAAACAGAGCAAAACTTTATTGCTGATTATAGCCTTGTTTGTCCCATGTGAACATGGGGAAAAAAAGGAGAGTAAGAGACAGGGCCATGAAATTCTGGCTCCTGATGGCTGTCTCCCAAGTAAAGATATGTCTTTCTGATCAACCCTTAGCTGATATGATTAATTTTCCTTGCTTCATCATTGTTGATCATGTTTCTTTGCCTCTGGCTCTTGTAAGGATCATAGCCAACTTACCATATTTGTGAAGAGTGAACACCATGCCTGTAGTGTTACCCAGATTGCCAGAAATGGATTCACGGTCATTTTCCTGAATATTTTCTGTATCGCTAGTTAATGTGAACACTCCCAGGTCAGCAGAATTTCATCATCAGACTAGACATCATGGTGTTTCTACCCTGTCAGAAACTGCCTGGGCATCCAGGACAGAAAAACAATGCAAGAGACCCAGTGATGAGAAGGAAAGACAGATGTGAGCTGAGGACCTGAAAAGAGCCTGGGGATGTAGCTGTGAACGCTGAACTTTTGGCGTCTGATCTGTGGATAGTGTCCAAGGGACTGAAAAATAGACATCTTTAACAATGGTTGGAGTAGGGACTGTCATTCCTTATGGCTTTTTATTAGGACACAGGCAATATTTCAAACAACGGGAGCATTGCCAAGGTCTCACAGTGAAACCAGAAGGATGTGATACTGTTTGTCAAACATTTCCAGTATACCAGGTGAACACTGGACTGTGCTCTAACTAATTTCTCTGCTTTTGTTGGGAAATACACGTGTGCATCCAACATGAATTTGCTGAAGCTGTGTTAGGAGCAACTTTTTAAAAAACTTGGACAATTTTTGTCACTTCCTAATTTTTTTTTCTTTTCTGTTCCTGGTTATCCAAGAAAGCAGCAACAACCCCTTTAGTGGCCATGCATGTGTTTGTGCTGGAAGAGGACCAGGGGCTCTCTACTGCGCTTTGGAGTATGGCGAGACCAGGTTTGTGTGGCTGTGGCAGAGCATGTCCTGTCTTCATGGAGGCTCGGCAGGTGCAGGTGGGATTCACATCCAGGGCAGGTTGATCTCCAGCCTTACCAAGTCACCGAAGGTCTCTCAATCTGTCTCAAAGTTTCCTGGCGGCCTTTGATGCATACCAAAAGGAGGGAAATCTGGATGTAGTAGGCAAGAGTAGAAAGGAAGCCTTTTTATTCAGCTTGGAAATAAAACAAACACAAATCTTCATTCAGGAACATCATACAGGCAGTAGATTAATTTGTCACCCTCAGGAGTTAAACCAAAGCTGCAAATATTTGGACTCGTGGCAGTAGGTAAACCCAGAGATTCTGGACTTCAGAGATGGGTATGCTGGCAAAGTGCCTGCAGTTTTAATCTTACTTCACTCTGTCTGCATGGTTAGGGATTAATCTCCACACTATAGCTTTTCCACCCAGAAACAGGAAATGTTATTCACCTGTGTCAGAGAGGTGGTCCTGAGGATTAACAGGGATTTGGGGATTTTATATAACAGATTTCACAGAATTTTCTGAGTTGGAAGGGACCCACAAAGATCAAGTCCAACCCTTAAGTAAATGGCCCATAGAGAGATTGAACCCCCAACCCTTGTGTTGTTAGCACCACGATCTGACCAGCTGAGCTCATCTCACAGACCCAGGGGCAAGGGTTTTATGTGACCTAAGGCTGAGCATGAAATAAAACTGCCCTTGCTATGTGCTTCCATTTGAAATATTGGCATCAGAGTCATGATGTTTTGGAACCAAGTTTCTCTTCTCCCCTTCTTGTTTTTCTTGCCATGGAGACTGAGGAGCTGTAAAACTGCCATGGCCCTGAACTATCCCTGAAAGAGGGGAATTTGGTTTTCTGTAACTTCCCACTGGAGAATGCAAAACTCTCAGTGCATTGGCATCAAAGGTCTGGCAGCAAGGACCGAGCCAAGTGGTTTCATTTGCTTAGTTCTGCTTTGGTCTGATCCAGTTCCCATAGAGAGAAATAGATTCATGGAAGAAGTTCTTTACCTTAATAATTTTGGGTGAATAATTATCACTGAAGTGGCTGCGTATGCCACAGTGTCTGGGAGCTTCTTCCCTTCCACAAGGCTGTCTAAGCTGTTTCTTGATGCCAATGCACCCAGCAAGGACAGCACACTTCCCCTTTTCCCCTGCTCCAGTGCATTTTTGCTACCACAATCTCTTCAAACCAGAGACATGGCACACACTGACTTGATGTGGCAGCAGCCCACTAAAGACATATATATTGATGAAAAAGAATTTCCCAGCCAAAACAAAAAGACGTTAAACCCTTGAGAAGACCCTGCCCTGACTGAAATCCCAGGCTCTAATATAGAATCATGGAATGGTTTGGATTGGAAGACACCCTAAACATCATCCAGTTCCAACCCCCCTGCCATGGGCAGAGACACCTTCCACTAGACCAGGTTGCTCAAAACCCCATTTAGCCTGGCCTTGGAGCACTTCCAGGGACAGGGAATCAATGACTTCTCTGGGCAACCTGTGCCAGTGTTTCATTACTTCCAGAGTGAAAAATTTCTTCCTAATATCTAATCTAAAGCTACCCTCTTTCAGTTTAAAAACATTCCCCTGTGCCCTATGACTACACGTTGTTGCAAATATCTTGGGGTGTGTTCAGATGGGCAGAGAAGATCCCTATTTCTCCGCCTTAGTACAAGGGTACAATAAACACAGCTTTTTAAGGACTGAAAAAAGTTAAGGACTCTGAAGAAAGTGTTACCTGTCAGGCTGTCCCAGCTGGCCCCTGTGCAGCCACAGAGATGTGCCATGGGAGGAGGCTTGCTCACACTTTATTCCTACACATCCTCCATAGTCCTTTGAGAAAGCATTCAGTACAAAGAGCCTTTCCCTCTATGCAAACTCTGATGTATTGCAGTGAGAGTAATCTATTATGAAGATTTTACGGATCACTTATACAAATTACAGTGAAACCTCAGCCTTGACTATGGTTTAAAATAGACTCTGAAATAACAATATAGCAGTAACAGCAATAAAAACAACAGCAGCGATAATAATGAGTTGATAAAAAATTATCCATTGAGGTTCCTCCTCGCTTCAAGTACTGGATAATAAAAAGATATTTTTAGCTTGCAAATTATTTAATGTAGTTTTGTCTTTATTCTTTATGGTTTCAAATATATTAGTAAGTATATTAGAGTCCTACGGCATTTTAAGACACAGAAAACCCACAATTTCTTCTGAGCCATCAGATTACTCTTGTGTGAAAAGAGGTATTTAGATGTGTGTTTTTCGGTTGAAACGCATCATCCTGCAGAGGAAAATGTCTCTTTTTAATAATGCAGTGTATTAGAGATCCCTTAGAAGGAAATTCTCCACACAGAAGTTTCACTGGCAATGTAAGCAACCTACTGAAGTGCATATCTATATTGTGGTGACTATAGTTAGGACTCCCCTTTTTCTGAACAACCTGAATCTCACGGAGAGTTGTGCCATTCTCAAAACAAAATCCTGAATCTTGTTTATCCAACTACTTTAGCCAGTGCTGCTAAAAAACTTTTACGAATGACTTTATGTGCAAAGTATTCTTCCTGTATCACCTGAAAGTAGGCATCTATCTTTCTTCTGCCTTTGCCCAGTGAAGCCTTTAAAAACAAATTTATTCAGTTTACACCAGGCCTGTTTCTCCTTTGCTTTCTGACTGATGCACTTTTTTGAAATGGCAGGCAAATCCTCACAGCACAAGTGGCAGCATTCTGCAAATAGTCATGAGTGAACTCCCTCCCAAATCGAAGCAACTGGACCTTTCAGAGGACTTGAAAAATGTAATGCCTCTGCCTCTCCTCCCAACTGTTATCACCTTTTTCATGCTTATGGGTGACATGTGGCAAGAGGAACAGAAGGATGGTTTCCTGCCTCCCCCCTAACAGAAATACTCCATAAATTTCCTTTGAGTATTACTTTTTCCCCTTCACAAAAATATTTTAGAATAATTCTTAATTAGAACTAAAATAATAATATAAAACACCATTTTTACCCAAAGATGTCAAAAATTGGAGGCATCACTGACTGCATATGTAAATTTTCTTTTCCTCTTTTTATTTTTTTTGTGTATGGTGTTGTTTTTTTTTTGTTTTGTTTTTTTGTTTTTTGTGATTTGTTTTGGGTTTTGGTGGGGTTAGGATTCTTTTTGTTAAATCAGCTAGGTTTATTTATTAGCTCAGCAAAGATATCCTAGTGCTTTGAAACTCCTAAATGTTTTAAAGATATTTCCTCCCATTCGAAGAACTGACATGTTTGTTTGAATTGTTACCAAGCAAAGATGGATGGGTTCATTAGGAAAAGCCCACAAGTATTTGGATGGGGGAGGTCAGGTTGGAAAGGAGGCAGGACCCTGAAACCTGGCAATCCAAAACTGGTGACAAAGTAAGCCTGTGAAACAAGGGCACACACCAGGGGCAGATGCAGCCACAATAACTTGGTTGCCATGGCATGTAGAGTAAATATTACTGAGAGTTTCTGATGGCATGTCTGCAGCTCCCCTTTTGCCTTTTGTTGCTTGACGTGCTTTCTTATAGCTAAAACACAATAGAGAGAACTGGCTGGAGTATCCAACTTGATTAATAACCTCTTTTCTCTGCAAAACTCTTGTTGGTCACATTCACTAACTAATCTTTAATATAGCTGAATGCTGCAGAAGGATGTAATCATTCCTAACTGCAACTGCTCGTAGGTAAACTGAGCTACCAGTGCATAGTCCTCAGCACTGCAGCCACTTCTGCAAATTACAGGCTTTTGATTCATACAGTTAGAGTCAGGTGCCTCATAGTAGGAATCTTGCCACTTAATAGTGAGTATCTGAGTGATAGATGCTTACACCTAGATAATCTTCTTTGATGAGCGTGAAGAGAAATAGGTTTTTTAAGGGCTTGATCCTATATTATCTCCTTGCCTTAGGCTGAAATTAAATGACTCCTGATCTATAGCCCTTGGAAGTGCATATTTCTAAAAGATCTTGACTGTGTTTGTCAGATTAACTCTGTACCTGGTCACAGACACTCCATTTGTACACATGCAGAAACCTAGGCCAGTGTCCCCCAGTGCTGATGTGCTTGCCTGTACCTTTTCCAGTGGGCTCCTTGGCGTGGTTTTCACTTATGACAACCCACACTCTCCCGGTCTTTGCCCAGGCACAGCCCTGTGATAGACACATTCATAGGGGTATTGTCACTGGGAGGGCTGAAACAGGGATGAGAGGCTCAGTGAAGCCAAGAGTGTGTACCTGCATGGACGTGGGTATACCAGGCTACTTGGACTTGGGATCTACGTGTACTTCTGTCCAGTTTCACTTACGGGCCTAGGGCTAGCTTTCTATGTGCTTGGATTTCCTGAAAACATAGCTAAAATTGTGACAGCCCTGCATGTGATTGGGTTTGATATGCTGAGCTCCATTGCCCTGTGTGGGGGTCTTTGAGACCATGGCATGTGCTTGTACAAGAAAAACTACATCCTGTCATCCTTTCCTGAACTCCCCGTCACCTGAGCGATGTGGGGTACAAATGATGCCCTGGGGCCTCCTGCAGCTGTGCTGAGTGTTTGTGGCATCCCAGTGGATCTGATCATCGCCCTCCCTTGGTCAGGTTCTAACCTTAGCTTTGACATGGAAACAATTTGGTGCCTTCAGCAGACGGCATCAGATGCTTGACGCAGGCAAACAGGCACTGGCTGCCTCCATGGGTCTCACTGCTGTTGTCTCTCAAGGACGGCCATGAGCTTCAGTTCTGCAGGATGACCTAAAATACACCTTATAAATGTTGAGGTGCTGTTAATTTGGACTGCTCTGGCTGTTCCTGCTCTCCGAGCACACTGGATACTCTCAGGACTCCTGACTTCAGCAGATTTCCTGGCCTATCTTTTCTAAGATGTGCAAAGGAGCACATTTGAATTTCTCACTCTTTTCCTTGACTGCCTTGTCTTTACATCATGAGGCAGGAGGAATAGAAGGTCTGGCACTGCGTTATTGTATTATAGCTCTTTTATCCAGTGCTGAGACACCATTTTGGGGTTTATTCTAGCTCCTGTTCTTCTGTCATCTCCTTCTTCTGGAGTACCTGATAATGGCTATCAGGCAGGAGAGACAGGGAACCACTCACCTGGTTGAAATTGAGGCAATTATAATTCTGATTGCCTTCAATCTCCTCCGTTTAATTAGTTGCTCCTTCCTAACCACTAGATGCATGGACTCTACACAGGTTTGTGCCTTCACTTATATTTAATTAATCTCAATTAATGTCTACTCTTTGCTGGTAGGTGGTGTTTGTCCTTTGAACACCACCGTGCATGTCACACTCTAATTTATGCTTCTGTTTGCTGGTTTTATTTGAATTAGAATTGTAAGTATTCAAGGAGTTTTGTTGGTCTGGCATTGAGCAGCTGCAACCCTCACGCAGAAAGCACTGTGCATCTGCCAGCATGAAAAGTGATACATTTAACGAAGTGTGGCATGCAAAGACTGCAATTAAATGCTCTGATTAAGGTTTGACGTTGCAAGAACACGCTCCTCTTTAAAGTCCTTTTTCTCCTTGCTTTTGTGCGTAAGCTAAAAGTGCATTCCGGATGACAGCAGGAGTCACTAACGAGCACAAATCTGGTATTCCCTTCTCAAGCTATACATACTCTTAACAACTCCCATGCTACAGCAAGAGATTTCTCATCCACTGCTTGGCAGCACACGATTTGCACTGCCATGGTTTAGCTAATTAGCTGTCAACATATTCAGAGTCCACATCTGCAGCTTTATTACCAGAATGAAAGCCACACGAATCTTCTTTTTTTGGTGGGTTTTGCCATTTTTCTTCTAATATAAGGCCTTTGGACCTTTCGGATTTTCTATTTTTATCATATTTTCCACAGCTCTGTGTGAGCGATTATTGCTTGATGTCTGTACAGTTCAAACGTATACCACCTGCCTCCATTAGTCATCACTGTTCCCCTGTCAAAATTCATTGGTGCTAAGTGACTATTGCCCAAGTAAATAGAAAATGTAACTGGAGAAGTAGAACACACTGTAGTATGTGTTGGTTTTTTCTGTTTTTGGAGATTATTCTGTCAGCAGTCATGCTGAGTGAGGGAATTTTGTTCTTTTCTTTTTTTGTTTTGTCAGCTTACCTGTCCCGTGGTTACGAAGGATTTTAATGCAAACATTTACATTTCAGCTAGTTATGGCTATTTTCAATCATTTTCAAGCTTGTGCACACAATGAAGTTCTTGGCAGAAAGACTATACAGTAAGCTTCTTTCCCATAAGTGCTTTACCTGTATATTTTCAGGAGAATACTGCTCCTTGCTGTCTTATCTGTGCCAGAGGACCACGTGAAAACCTGTATCCTGGTCCATTCCTCGATGCTTCTGTCCTCTGAGATTTTTTCAGGTATGAGGCTTGAGCTTATTGTACCTCCAGATAGAAGGGAAATGTGTGCCATCCTGAAGTTCATGGCAAAGTTCCTGTTGATGTCAAGGAGGCCAGGTTTTCATTCAGAGATTTGGCATCAGCTTCACCGGGGAAGTGTCAACATGGACTGCACTGATGACATTCTTATTTTGTCAGTGCCAGAGAATACACCCACTCTATGTCCAAACAGGAGAGGAACCCAGATGGTGTCATGTCACACTGCCATCCAGATCCATTTCAAAAGAGTTTTAGTGCCAACTCTGATCAATGTATTTAAAATGTTTTACTCTAAATTACTGTAATGCTCCAGTAGACAGATCCTAGGATAGATGGCACACTTAACAGGATATGCATAATAACTATTCTCAGCTGAAACAACTGACCAAGGGCTCTGCAGGAGCCCTCCCTCCCTCCCTTCCTCCCTTCCTTCCTCCCTTCCTCCCTTCCTCCCTTCCTCCCTCCCT
>VYZQ01014572.1:7828-24207 GCA_013400655.1 Mystacornis crossleyi | reverse complement strand
AAGGTTCCATAATATTTAGGGTTTTTGTTTGGATGATCCTCACAGTAATGTGTGGTGGATGCACGGAGGGATGTGAGCATGGCTGTCACCCCTTTGCACGTATCTGACTTAGGTTTCCCTTTGTGCCCTTCCAATGGATAGAACCAAGATTGCTTTAAGGTGTGTTCACAGCTATTCCAACCTTATCCTAGGAGGAAAAGTCTGGGTTTTAGCCAGCCTGACAATGAGAAGACATAAAGATGGCTTAAAAATACCTTTGTTCATCAGACTCAGTTTTACTCTGTAGTCTGTGACTGGAGGTGAAAACTCGGCGCTTTGAATTCTATCAGACAACAAACCCCTTTTATTAATCAGACATAGGTTCTCTATCAGAGCATAATGATGCTCTGGGATGAATATTTGAAATCCTAATGAGACTGATTGATTTCAACATTATTTTTCAGTATTTGACCAAGAGATCATATTGGGTTTTTTTCCACGGAAACATTAAAAACTCTGTAAAGAATCCAGTGAAATTTTGCCACTCTAAGATCCTCTTGGACAATATTTCCCATTGCAATATTCTCACTACTTTCTTTCAATTTTTTTTTCCTAAAAGAAAGATTATCTTTCTTTTGAGCAAGAGATTTTTCTAAATGGAATTAGTCCATTACAAGAGCAGAGGGAAAGTTGTTTTTGTTTTTAAAGACTCTTAGAGTATTTGGTCTAATCCTTAAATCTCTCAAGTTGATAATAGGATGTTTTTCCCAGGCCACAGTGCTGTTTGCTTACGCCTTTCTGGAGAATTACTGAAATAGGGTTCGAAACAGGTGGATATTCTCTTCGATCTACACATTATCTAAATGTACATCTTCTTTAGGATTTAGCTTTTATTTTTTTTAGCAGCAGTGATGCAGATAGGAATTCAAAACCCAATGCACCTCCAGGACTGATGCATCTGTCTGGACTCTGAAAATTATACCTTTAATGGCAGGACAAGGCATGTCAGATGCAACTTTTGAGACAAGACTGGTTCTTCATTTCATGAAGAACCCCTTTTTATTATTTCTGTTCATTTCTAGCACCAGGGAAAGCTACTGGTCCTAGGGTACTGTGCACATGGTTTGACTTTCTGAGAGCTCAGCTTGGTTTGTGTGTCAAGCTTGTGACATATTTTTCTGAAATTTTTAGTGGGAATGACTTGCTGGCTGACAACCAGTAGGTCTATTGCGGGGAGAAGATTACAACAGAATTGTTCTGCCTTGTGGCCTGGCCTTTTAACTACCTCAGAAAGCAGCAACCTTCCCCTTTCTCTAAAGCTGTTATAAAAAATATTGGTGTTTTTCATCTTTTTTTCCCGCAGCTGTCAAAATGGTACTTTAGTATGTTTATCCAACAGAGTGTGAACTGGAGGTGTAGTCGCTGAGCTGATCCTGTTTCAATCATTGACCTTAAGTGGAAAGAAGGGAAAGATCAAACAAATGGGTTTTTTTCTGATCTTTGAAAAGCTGCCAAAACTAACGAAGTTGAATTCATTTGGGACAAAGGAGATGCTTTTGTTTTTCCTCCTCTTTCAGCTTACTTGTGTTTTGGATGGCACTCAGCTGTTGCAGCTGGAATACAAAACAACTGCATCAAACCCCTCTGAAAGCCAGGTCTGTCTCGTGTAATTGCAGTGCCACCCAGGAAACACTTGTTTGTGTATCTTCAGTGTGTATTCTTCTTATCTTCTTGGTAAATAGCCCAGATTCACACAGGGGGCTTGTTTTTGGGTTTGTTTTGTTTTGTATTGGTTTTTTTTTTACATAGGGGAAAGAATCGGAGAAATAATTTGTCTTTCCTGCAGTTCTTCAGCTTTCCCACAAGAGATCAACCCAAATCAAGGGCCGACCCAAATACACCTACTTTTAAAAATGACAGAGGTTAATTTTTAAGTATGAATCTCTTCTGTTTTTGGTATCAGTCTGCTGATATGAAAACCCCTGGAACTGTTACTTGTGTCCTTATGCTCAGTGCTATGGGGTACCTACACTTGTTCCCATTTTAGCAACCTCATATCCATCCACGTGGCACAGCCAGTCCATTTCACATGTTCTCCAGGTTCCATATGCTGGGAAAAAGCCCTAAAGCAAAGCCATTTCTTCTTAAAAGGTCATTAAAGCTCCCCAGAGGCAAAACTGTTCAATAAGGTTCATGTAAAGAGTGAAGTGGAGCCATGCTGGCCATGAATGTAAATTAAATAACGTGGGCTGACCCTACATGGCCCAAGACAATCTCATCCCACATTGTCTGCCGTTGGGCTTTGCTGCAACTTTGGTTCTGGCTGTGGGCTCCTGGCTCTTCTGGAGCTAAGATGATGGGTTATGGAGGTCGTTGCTAAGACTGGGATTGTTCATGATTGGAGAGGTCATTAACCTAATGCTCCTGAGTGAGTCAATATGGCCCAGAATATTTTATTCACTGAATTACAACTGAAACAAACCCACAAGAACAAACCCGAGCTCAGCTGGACCAGCCTTTTTTCCCGAGGTGTATTACTCTGTGTTCTGGCCCTGTGAGAGAATAATTTGCTTTCACAGGAGTGTTAGCATGTGCAGGATTAAATAAATAAAATCAATATTAACACTTGTAGATGAAAAGCATGTAACTCCCTGAAAGTTTCATGGATGTTAAAGCAAATCATCCTACAGAGAACTTGGACTGTGGACAGGTAATTTTATTGTGGAAGATTTAAAGCAGGCCTTTTCTTCCACTGAGCCTCAGTACTGTGTTGAAGATTAAGGTTAATACAGTTTTGAAATCAGTCACATTCACCTTGAAATGTAAGGGTGTTAGCCAGTATTTGACGCAGGAAACAATTTTCACTCACCAAAGACAGAACTCATACACAAAAAAGAAAAATTTGAAAAGACAATACTTCAGAAATATGACAAAATATGTATTTTCAGCTGGAATTTAGGAAGCTATTAAGCGCTGGTAAAATTTTTCTGTTATGTAAGTTTTGCAAACAGACAGGGTTATTTTTTTTCTCTCTTCCAACCCCCTGCATTTTTATTTTTTTCTCCCTGCATTGCACTTAAAGTCCAGACAGACGACTGTTGCAATAGATTTTTTGAGAATTCAAAGACCTTTCAGTTGTGTTGAAAAAAACATTCCTGGTTTATGGATATGTCTGTTCCTTTCAGTCATATTTTATCATTTATTCATCAAAAACTTCAGCTTGGAGGAAAACAAAAATTATTTCAAAATGGTTTTGGCTGAGTTGCATGGGGGAAAAGATTTTTAAAAGCTTTAAGTCTTTTCATTAAAACCAGCACTTCAATTTTGTGAAGCTTTGAACTTTGTATTGAAACATGGCTAAAAGTTCCAGCACTTGTTGAAACAAAGGTCTAAATTTTACACACAGGTCTGTAGTTGGATTGTTTTCCTTCAGTTCCTGATATTGGTTATTCTGAATCTTTCTTCTAGATAGTCCTCTAATTTTCAGCCCAAATACTGCGCTTTGTTCTTATAATTTCCCTTACCTCTACCCAGAACTGATGCATTATTTTAGTTTGAACCAGAAAAAAAAATAGATTAGGATGCAACAGACTTGAGTATAAAGTCCTTTGTAAAAACCTTGGCTCGTGTGAACTTGGGCAAGATTTTGCAGTTCCCTTCAAATAATGAGGGACAAGACCTCTGTCTTGTCTTGTCTTGTGTGTCCCCAGTAGGAAATCAAGAGTGACCCCCTTAAATTTGGGTCTGGGTCAGGTCTGGTCCTGTCAGGGACAGGACAGCCCAGTCCTGTCTGTCAAAAAGAGACAAAGATCTTAAGATCTGGCACAAGACAAAAAAGCTTCAGTTGCAATGGATGTCAGTGTTGGCTGTAAGGTTGTATCCCTTTGAAAATCCCAGCCGTGGTCATCACCGTAATTTGGGATGAACACCAAAGAGCAACAGTGGGATCAGATCAAGGGCTTCACAGCAACTGAGGAGATTATTTAGGAAAAGGTTCTAAGAAATTTTAGTTTCTAATGTAGCCCTAGCTCTTTCATTTCCATTTCTTTGATAACAGGTCCAAGCTCCTTTGAGTCTGAATTTCAGCTCAGTCTTTTACCTCTGTGGACTTACGGCAGATGGGCAACCTTCAACTGTGTTAAGGTTGCAAAGTCTTGTGATTTTAATGTGAACTTCATCAGAATGAGTGGAAAATGATAGTCATTCATTAATGAGGATATATGGCATGTAAGTCTCTGTGTTAGAGATTCACAGTGTTTTTATTCAATTTGATATTTACTGTGACTTCTGCATGGCTTCCTGAAGGTTCTTCGTAAAATATTTTAGTGTACATCCATATTAAAAAATCTTTGCTATAGGAAGGCAGAGCAGTGGGGGCTATTCCTCAAACCCAGGTACCCTTTTGCTCCACATGGAATCTCACACGTGCTGGGCTCTGGAGGGATGAAATGGTTCCATACCACAGTCCGAGCCAACCCCAGAAAAGTAAGTGCTTTCGTGTTTCAAACTGACAAATAGGGGTTATTATTTTTCCATACCAAGGTAGAAATGAGTGGTAGGAATGGGATGCAATGTTCTTAAAGAGCCATGGAAGCACTGCTATGGTCTTAGGGCTGTGATATATTTACCTCATTGCTATTGCTCTATTACTGTTGAGAGGGTATTCAATACCACAGGAAGATGAGGAACATCTGCTAGAAATAGATCACATCTGTCCAGGCTTCCCTACAGAGTGCCCTCCTTTCTGTGGCATCACACACAGTCCTTGTCTACCCTGTAATAACTAAGAGAGTTTGGATTCAGCCTGACCTGCAGAGAGCTTGGAGAGCTCCTGTTCCTTGCACAGCACAGGTACCCACTGACTTTCCTGTGTCTGAGTCTGAGTGTGCTGCATCAGCTGGGCAGAGAAATCATGAGTGAGATGGTATCATTTGGAAAAGTTCTTTTTATGATTGATTTTTGAGGAAGGCAGGGAAGATTTTCAGTGTTTCTAGATGCTGAATTTTGAAAAAAATACTAAAAACAGATAGTGCTGTGTTTTCCTCCTTTATTTTCCCTTTAAAATGCTAGAATTCCATTGCAGTTTTGGGGGTTTTTTTCCTGCTCTTTTCTGCAACTAGTTAATATGCAGGATGTCTTCACAGTACTTTGCTGGTCAAAGTCTCTGTGTTGAAAGCTTATTTCATGTTGCAGATTCCACTGTTTGTACCAGTGGTGGTGTTTTTGACACTCTTCCACTCTAATTATGGAGATTTTAGGACAAATAACCATGTCACAAGCAAGACATTCTATGTGACTGCTGTTTTTTTGGTATAAATTTCACTAAAAGAGTCAAAGGATGGAAGTTGCCTTTGGATGTATGTGTATGTGCTCCAAAGGAACTGTGTTTGAATGAGGACTTAATTTAAGGTTGGATAGAAATTCTCTCAGGGCAGTAGGAAAGCTTCTACTGATTTCAGTGGATTGACAAAACCTCAATCCCACAGGTAATTAACTCAGGAACTAGACCTAAGTTTTATGGTATTTACTTGATGATCGTATTTGTAGTTTACTTGCTGTGGATTCAGAAACACTCTGTTCGTTACCCTTCACTGAGTTTCCTTTTCTCAGGTCTGTCTGGTTCTTTGCTTTTCGAAGTTGAAGGGCGAACAAGAAGATCAGGGATTTCATCATGAAAGCTGCACAGTGTAAAAGAACTGACACCTAGAAAAACAGGCAGAGTTAAACAGGATTTGACAGGTTGCAGAAAAGAGAGAGTGAACAAGAAGGGAACAACGAGAAGCAACTAATTATTATTTCACTGGTCACCACAACACATTAAAAACTTCCAAAGGCTGTGAAATTAATTGCATGCAGAACAGCACTCAAGGTGCTTAATATTTTGTCTCTCTGGGACAATTTGCTAGAGACATCGTTTGAACTACAAATACAAAGCAGGGAAGATGGGCCTCTCCGTGGCTGTGTCATTCTTCAATTTAATGAGGAAAAAATGTCACACAGAGCAGTGTGAATTTGAAATATTATAATATGCTTCAGTTTTATGTCAGAGTAAGTATGTTTCTTAAAAGAGCCCTAATGATTCTAAATTCTAGACCTTGTTGACAAGACATCTGCTTACTTGGCCTGTGGTTTGTGTCTCATCTATAAGCTCATTAACATATATATTAAAAGAAACCTATTAAAATATTTGCATTTTAAAATGAATCATAACCCCCCACTTTCCCCTCCCGCCCATCTTTTGGAAATTCGTTCTTTTGGTCTTGCAAAACATTCCACCAGGGAGACAGAAATATATCAGTTATTTTCGAACCATTTAACATTTGGGTAATTCTTATAATTACTTTTCTCTTTAATTGTTAAAGCTGGAAGGCTTATATAATATTACTTTCAAAATTCATAGTTCAATGTAAATAATCTTTTCTGTACCCACAGACCTCTCGGCTGGATGCTGACTCGCACCCTAAGGGTGCTCATTCCTTCTTTTGGTCTTATTTATTATTTTCTTCTCTCCTCATCAGTTTTCTATTATTCTCTTTCCTGCCTCTTCATCTGTCTAGAGGCACATGCATTGGGTGAAATGGCACTTGAAGCCATGCTGCTTGTTTATTTAAACAAATCATATTGAGATGAAAAGAGCAGATGATTGCAAAGATATAACAAATCTGATCGAGAAGCTCATCAGGCTCTTGAGAGGTCTTGCCATTTCAAGGAAATCTCCCACCTGGACTTGTGGCTCAGAGATCTTTCGTGTCAGCACTCCTGGTCCAGCACGGAGTGCGGGTTTGTGTTCCCTCTCTGGGTCTGGGGTTCCGAGTCTCCTGCTGTGCTAGGGCTGGCAAATGCATGGAAAGCTGTAGAATGCAGCCACCAGCCGAGGGGCTGCCCCCTGCCCGGGCTGTGTCCCGTTTGCTGGGAAACCTCTGCACAGAGGATGCCACAAGTGCAGCAGGCAAACCACAGCTGAGAAGATTCAGCTGTTTTCTAGAACCTTCCCGGCACAAACAGACATCTGCAGAACAAGAAGCTTTTCCCAGCAAGGAAACTTGAAACCAAAGAGACAGAAATATTGGCTTCATCTGCAAAACCACAAAGGTGATCTCCTCTGAAGGTGAACAGGAGTTCCTGTCACCTCTGCTGGCAGGGGTGCCTGGCTTGGATGGCATCGGTCTGTTGATGTGCTCACTGTGAGTAACACTCACTATCACTACTCTGAGACTTTTATATCAGGAAATAGATTTCCCAGGAGGAAAATCTGTATCAAGGTGGGATATATCCACTTTGGAGTACCACAGGTTACACTGGGAAGAGTGTTTCTTGGTGGCAAGACTAGCAAAGGACAATTTTGGCAGTTGAGGTTCCCATACTTAACAAGGAGACATTTTTATTGCCAGATACTCCTCTTCCAACTCCCTCTTCAAAAAACTTTTACAATATCGGTTTCTTAAAAGATTCTTAGCGTTTTCTCAGGCTTTTAAACCATTTTCTTGCATACTGAAAGCAGCTGTATGGGGAAAGGAAAGCTCCTGCTGCTTCTCAAAAGCAGTATGTGTAACATCACAGTGGGAAATAACATGTTTCATGAACTTGATTTATCCCCTCTGCTGTGCGGTATAAATCTGCTTCCTCACTGCATGGCTTGCACAGGCATTTTTGAGAGCCTCATCCTGCCTGGTCCTGAAAAAAAAGTGCAGAGGAAGGATTTAATTAAAAGCAAATATTTATTTATGGGGACCACTACCTCCTACACATACTCTGCTGCGTAGCAGGGGGAAGCACTAAGTAAAATCCCAGGAAACAGTAAAAATATTTCCTATCCAGTGGAATTATTAAGTATTTGTAGTACCGAATACATTATTCCAAAATCACAGTTATAACCCATGGAAAGCAGTGAAAGATTATGCTTCACTTAAGGCAGCATGGTCTGTTCTGTTTCAGAGCAAGTGGAGGACAAGCTGCCATGGCTTCCACTTTAGGTTGTTTTTTCCTCTTAGACAATGCCTTTTGACGCCAATTCTAATGAACTGCCAACTCTTTTAGGTTTTTTTTTTTTTTTTAATGGGCAGCTGCTCAATCCCTGTTCTCAGAACACCTGAGTCCCTCGCATGCCTTAGCTTGTTTTTCATCTCCAGTTTTTGTGTTGGTGCTTTTCATAGGTAACTGAGGCAGAGAAAAAAATCATAACATATGTGAGAATGTTAAATTACTAAAATCCGTGGGAGCTAAATGTTTTTAACTGAGTGAGTCACTTGCTGACATGCAGGACTAGGAGTAAGTAATCCCCAGATGTAGCAATGTTCCGACCTCCTGGTCCAGGCTGCAGTTTCAGTCCTTCTGGTACTGCTGGTTGTCTTTGGATGTGATGTACTCCATTGAATATTAAAAGCCAGAGCAGCTGTTTGCTGTTCCTCACCTTAGAAAGTCTGGTTGTTGATTTAACTTTTAAATCAGCATCACTAGGTGACTGAACATCTAGTGCTGCAATGGACATTAAATATTGAATTACCAAACCCTGGCTGTCTCTCTGTCCTAGCTGTGTGCAGTCTGTGCAGTGCCACTGGGTTTATAAAGGCAGCGCCCAGGCCGTGATCAGAAGCCCATCATGGTTGCTGCTGTACAAACCCAAAGCAAGAGCCCTGTCCTGCAGTCCGAAATCTCTGAGATATTAAAGAGGTGTGAAGTTTTGTTTGAACCTTGGGGAGGTGAAATCTGTTAAATGTTTCAATCCATCACATGGGCAGTTTGTGGTGGGGCTGGGAAGCACTTCTGTCTGCAGTCTGAGGCCTGTGCCTGAACAGCAAAACTCCTGCCAGCCCTGTGTGCAAACCTTGCAGATTTATAGCCCAGTGACAGACACTGATTTAAAAAAAAAAAAAAAAAAAAAGGTGCTGTTCTGCTTTATGAAGTGTTGGAGTATTTTATCTTTTTATGTCTGTTGTGGTGTCCTTCCCTCTCAGCATGAGAGAGAAAGGGAGCAAGATCATCCAGATAACAGCGTCCTTATTAATGAGGAGTTCAGCCAAGCATGTGCTGGTTTTTCCATCACTGGGCTGTGGTTATCTGCAGAGCAGGAATAGAAAACGAGTATCTAATCTTTAAAAAGGGCTTTGGAAGATTACTTCAACCTTTACCCTGCCCCAGCTGAGCTCCCCTTAAATCCTGAAGGGATCTAAATATCTTGTGTTTCCCAGATGGATGTTAGTGTACCATGCTGGAACCATCCAAAGCAGCAAGTGGGAACTAGCTGGTGAGAGAGATTGTCACATAAAAGCAGAACTGGAGAAGGTTGCCTTTTCAACTTTCTTTTTTTTGTTTGTTTCTTTTTCCTGACAAAGAAAAGTGGAACTGTGCATGTTGGAACAAACCAGTGGGAGCGAGTGAAGGTCAGACGAGGAGGATTATTCCTTGAATGTTAACCAGAAATGCTGACTCCTAATTCCCTGTGGGCTGAATTCTTTCCCGGTGTCATTGTGACTTCATGGACTCCCAAACAGTTACTTGGATCTTGATTTTCAGTGAAAGTTTTAAGAAATTAAGAGTAAATAAACCTTCAGTGTCTGTGGGGATTCCGCCCAGATCAGCGTCAGCCTTAATTAGTCCTGCTACTGGAACACGTTCAATTCTGGTCTCCTAAGACAGTCTTGTTCCTTCAAGAGTGTCCTGACAGTATGACCTGACTTTAGGGCTGACGAGGATGAGATTGTATAACCTCGTGGCACTGGCTTGCACATATTTTCTGGCACTGCATTTAAAGCGTGGGAGGTGCCGTATGGGAGAGAGAAGATGTAAAAGGTCGTAGTCCAGAAGGGAGTGAGTGCTTTCCTCTGCCACTGTGGGAAGAGAGCAGGCTAAGCTTATGCAGTTGGAGGTTTATTCTTTAAACTCCATGTCTGCTAGGAAAGAAATGGTTGATTTGTGAACAAATTTATTAGATTTAATTGGATTACTAATTTCCCTGTATGTTTCCTTCAGTCGGGGCTGTCACACAGAGCAGCTGCACCTTGCAGAACACACTCTCTGTCCTCACACAGCTGCAAGAACAATCCTGGGGTGGGCTGTGCGGCCGATTGTGATGTTTCAGGATATGTCAGTGACATTTATCTCAAGGGAACACGAAGTGCCTCTGGCAGCTCCACTCCCTGAGGTCTCTGCCCACGGTCTGGGTGCTGCTCTCAAAGGCTCAGGCCTGATGGAGCTGTAACAGAGACTTGATTTGCTTTCTTGTCTGCACTTTGGGATTCAAAGCGCTGTCCTCCCTCTTCCCCAAACAAAGGCAGAGCAAAGACAATACCTGCAAGTTAGCAGGTGTAGGATGGAGGTTGGGAATAGCTTTAGCAGCTCTCCCATCATAGCCCTGCCGTTGGGACAGGGGGGCTGGGGAGTGCCTGCCATCGCTCACAGAGCCCGAACACTCCACAGCACCAGAGGAGTCAAAGGCACTTAATTCTTTACAGGAGGTGTTCATGGCATCAGTCTCTGGGGCAGCCTGTGAATTAGGAAACGGATCATGTGTGTACCTGTCCTTGCTGTTAATTACCTTGCCATTGAATAAAACAAAGCGACATAAAATGGCCTTAGGAAATATTTAGACTGGCTGGAACATAAGGTTAAAGGTTGCTAATCTGCTTTATGGTGGATGGTCCCAGTAGTGCTGAGGGGTGGGAAGCAGTTCTTTCTCTTTTTGGTTATAACATGGCTGGAAAATTTTCAGAGTGCAAACTTCCAGCACGTGCCCAGCTGCAGTGCAGCTCCAGTCCCGCTCCCTGATGTTTGCACAACATTGCAGCAGTCTCTTGCTCCTGGAAGAGCAGAAGTAAGAATTCCTAGGGAAGCAGGACCATGTATTGTCCCTCCGTATGTTTTCCTGAGGAGTATAAACAGCAGCTGCTTTTTGGTCTTTATCCATCCATAAAGTTTAGCTATTCTCAACTGATTTCACTCTCAGTAGCTCTCATGTATGTTTCAAAAATAGAACATATTTAAATGAAAGTGAAATCTCATTTTTAATTTGCACAAAAATTAGTGCTTCTGATCCTAAGAGTTGCCTTTGAATTGCTGTGAGAAGGTTACCTTGTACCTTTTAACATGCACCTATATCTGACAGCTGGGCCCCCTTCAAAGAAACTTTCCAGCTCAGTAATTTCAGTATATAAATGATATGCTATGAAAATATTGTCTTTTTAAAGACCTTTAAAAAAAAAAATCTTGTGTCTTTTCTTCATGTGAAGAAATTTCTGTATGTATAGACAAGAACTTCAGTAGTGGAATAATATTCCCCATCACATTTAACTTCTCCAGAGTCCTTGTAGGTCATAAAAATATAATTCCAAATTCCAAAACAGATTAGACACCACTATGCATAGAACCAGGGCTTTGACTTTGAAAAAATCCAAGGCCAAAGGGGAAAGGTCTTCTGAGTAACACAAGGCAGCATTTTGCTGCTCAGAACAGATTGAACATTCTCAGTGCAGATTGTCAGTCAATCCCTTCCTCCCCTCCACTCTTCCCTCTTTCTCTTCTTCCATCGGCAGCTTTTAACTAACAATCTTCAGAGCTCAGTGATTAAAAGTCTTGTGAGCAGCATGAAGGCACAACCATCCTTCACGTCACCCTGTGAACATCAGCAGTGATCATCTCTATAAAAATGTGCACATTTTGTTAAATGCTGTCATTTATTTCAATGCATTTATTGCCATAAAACTTCAATGACAGTTTAATTAAGAGCTTAAATATTTTATACCACAGAGTAGAAATATTTATGAAGGAGCTTGTCAGAGGCAAAATATTAAAAGAAAACAGGTGCTTTTGCAGAAACACAAATAAAATGCCTAACAGTAAACATTAAAAAAATCAATTATTAATCATGTTCCTTTTCATTACTATTGAATTGCCTTACTAAGATTTCATGTCTGACAAAGTCTGTAGATCTGCAATATTGTCTTATTCCACCACTAGGTCTTTTATTTGTATCCTGTGGTGTGGCTGGACAGATTATATTCTTCTTCAGAGAACCACCTTGAGACAAAACTAGGGTGAAGGCTGTAAACTCTTGGGGTCAAGTGCCTGAATTCCACCTTTGCTGTTTTGCTGGCAGGTGCCATTTTCACCCCCAGCATTAGTGTTCCATCACTGTTGGTGACACCAAGTGCAGGAACTTCATTACAAACCCTTTTGGAGGCCTGTAAAAACCTAGTGATGCCCTCTGGCTTTGGCTCGTGTTTTTATTGTTAAAACAAAATCAGAAAAACTTGTCTGTCATCTGAGATACCTCGGGTTTCTTGTCCAGTCCAGTTTAGGAGTGGGAGGTGGGGCTGCAGTGTCATCCCCTGGTGAGGGTGGGGGTTCCACCTGGGGCCTCACCACTGCTGAAGCTGCATTCTCTCTTCCTCTTTCTCCATTTGCTTTTGGCTGGGGGCAGATCCTGCAACGACCAGCACGACATCTTTGTGTCAACATCTAAGAGTTTCCAAGCCTTTGACTTCAGTCTGTGGGTTTCCTTCACCTCAGTTCCCTTTTGGTGATGCTGTCTTAAAATTTGCACTCTAGCGCCCATTTGAACATTGGGGTTTTGTTGCAGCAAGCTGTAAATTACATATCATTTATGGCTTGCTCACGTATTTTATGGAAAAAATGTTGCTGTTGGCTCGACTGAAAGGAAGACTGGGCCATTCATAACAGGAGACACGTGAAAAAAATCTCTGCTGTGGGTTTGGAGAGAAAAAATATGTTTTTCTCCATGATTTCTGATTGTTGCCATACTTTTGAGAATAGATCCCACCGGTATGCAGCAGCACAGTGCCATCAGCTGTCATTGTCCCGCTCACAGTAGGTGGCAATAAGGGAGGAAGGTAATTAGCAGGAGTGATGGAGATGTTTTACTTTCTGTAGCTCTGAGAACACACTCGGGGGACGCCCAAATTTTCCTTGGTGAAAAGAAATGGGATGTGTTGAGAAGAAACACATTGCTAAAACTTACAAATAGGGGTCATGCAGGGGCTGTTCCCCTTGTGCAGGGAGGGACTGAGAACCAGCAAGAGCCAACCAGACACTTGCCAGCACCTGCAAAAAAGCTCTGAATAGGCAGCTGAGTTGTCAGGAGGGTGTTTTTGCTGCTGTAGGTGAACCTGTGGACTTGGCAAGAAGTATTGAACTGCCATAAGACCTGGTACAACTAAAAATACCTTTCTGGGTAGGGAAATCTCCTTCACCTGGCCACGATCAACTACTGATCCCTGCTGGCTGGGAGAAGGCAAAGAGGAACGGCGCAGCCCTGAGACTGTGCACATCTCTGATGGAGGCCGACCAGCAGAGTGGATTTTAAACGCCTGCTGTACAAGAGGTGTGGGTAAGAAAGGCAACAGAGTGCTTGGGAAGGCAAGGAGGAGGTGCTCTGGCTTCTTGTAACCTCTTCCATGTTGCTTGGGCTCCGAGGAAGCAGATTCATGGTGTCACTGGGTGTGGTTGGCCTACCAAAGTTTGGGGAGTTGCTGCTGCCCTTGTGATAACACCCTCACCCTGCAAAGGGAAAGGGGATGAGGGCTGATAGTTTGGCGTTTTTAGGGACTAAGGCTGAATGCTGGGAAAAGGGAAGTTTGCTCACGCTTTGTTATGTGCCTGTGGGATGGTGCTTCCCCTGAGAATGATCCCCGATTTTATCTGGAGTTGGTTTTTTGCCTTCTGCCCTTTGTCTAGAGCTAAAAACACATAGATGAAATGCTTATCCAAAGGCTTTACTCCCACAGTTAAACTCAGATTTTTCCTGCCAAATGTTTTCTGAAATGGTAAGAGCATGGAGGTAAACTAACCTTTACTGTACCTTCACACTGACGGCAGAGTTACTGTTCCAAAACTTCTCGTGCCAGGTAAATGCTCTCTGTTTCACTGATGCATCATCCTGTTCCAATATAACCAACTGCCAAGTGACTTTGTTTTGTCACTTCAAACTCCTAATGGAGCTATTAACATTTTTTCCAACAACTATTGTTGAACTCGGTGGGTGCACTAGGCTGGCAGAAATCCCACTGGCTGCAGTGGAGGCCAGATTCCACGTATTGCTGTTTCTCTGTTAATTAGTGGATTTATGTTTTTTCCCTTTCCAGTCTTCACAAACAATTGAAGGAACTGCAGTGGGTGCTTCTCGTGCTGTCTGCTGCTTAAGAGAGTGAGGGAAGGAATCAAACTGTTTAAAACACATTTATTCTTTGTGATGTAAATTCGATGACTTAATTCTACATACAAAACAGCCAGGGAGTTGGTCTGCCAGCCTTGCCAATGTCTTGGTGCATGAAATAATGAGTGCCTGAAATACAGAGGGTTCCAGTAACTGAAACGGGGAAAACAAGTTAGGTGTAGCTCATGATTGGAGGCTCAAAATCCCGTATCCAGTGCTGGCTTTAGTATCAATCCTTAATTTCAAATTAACAAAGAAATTGGGCTATTGGTTAAGAATCTTGCTCTCTTGAGAATCAGAGCATGGTCCTCTTTTTATTCTTCCCTCCAGGGAACTTTTACACCAGTACTGTAGGGTTTTTTTCCTTCTTTTTGCTAAGCAGTCCTTAACTTTCAAAATACAGGAATACTAATCTTTCTCCTGCTGCAGTGGCCAAAATCTTTACTCCTGGAAGCCACAGAGAGTAAGTGGCCTGACTCAAAACAAAGGGGAAGGCTGTGGCTTCACTGGTGGCAAAAGAAGGAGAAAAATGTCTTGTCAGAACAGCCACTGGTTGGTTAGAAATAAAATGCTGCATAGCTTCCCCTGAAGAGTTCCTTCTTACAACTCTTTATTTTAGTCATCTACTTTAAGACAGCCAGTAAAATAAGTGGGAGAGTCATATGCCAGTTCAGAACCATTTATCCTATGGCTAATGTGCTCAGAACTCCCTCAGGATGGCATTAACCTCTGTATTGATTCAGTCAAAGAGCCTCACGTGCTTCCCAAGCTGCCCTGTGCTCTCAGTGTGAAGGGAGTGCAGCTGAACATTATTCATCTGGTAGCAGCGTAATTAATTAGGGAATGTTTTAGTTAAGAGTAATATAGATGCTCGCTCATAGGTTATAGTTTTATAATTACAGTACATTAGATTTTCCTTTCATCTCGCCTCTACCTTTCAAGCTCAGAAGCCATTAAATGTATCCTTCTTACTTCCCTCCCCAATTACCTACTGCTCCAAATGCAGCTGTACTTTTAATTACCCACCAGCGCTTGCTCGACCTGCCTGAAAACTATTCTTTCTTGTGTTGGTCTGTTTTGGGTCATACCGAACAGACCCCTTTTGGTCATAAATAACCAGAGAAAGGAGAATCTGTTGCGCATTGAAGAGGTTTGAAGCCGTTTCGCTGAACCCCAGCAGCAGAGTGGTGACATTAGAGCAGTGCTGGAGGGCGAGATGCTCACAAACCTGGGCGGGCAGAGTGGGCCGACACCAGAAACTCTCCTGCACAATGCTGCTGCTGCTGCTGCTCCGTCACACCTTTGTCTCCAATGCAGAGAGCTCTGCTGGTTGCTGTGGGGTGTGGGGTGGAGCAGCTCCCTTTCAGGGCACTGTCATTAACGGGGGTTCCCTTCAAATCCCCGCTTTGCAAGGGTGGGATGTGGCCCCGTGCTGTGCAGCAAGTGAGCAGATACCAGTTCCTAGAAATCTCTTTCCTTCCTTCTGTCAGCTGTGATTTAGTTGTTGTGGCTTTTTTTGTTCCCTCCCCCTTTTTCAGTCCCCCTTGGGCAGCCTGTGTTCTCCTAAAACTGAAGCGTGCTCATAGCCCTGGGAATATTTAGCTGTTGTCAGTAGTGTGTGTTCATCATACTTGGTGGGTTTTTTAATGAGGACTTTTTAGAGAAAAAAACCCAAAACCCAAACCACCCTTACTATTGTGTGTGATTTATGGTGTCAGAGGAGCTAATTAAAAATAATAGGGAGGAAACTGCCCAGAAGAATATAATTGGAATTGAATCCAAATGGAAATCTGTTTTGACCTTTTTTGTACTTTCTCCTGAATTTAAGAACTCTTATTTGAGCATTATGGAATGAAATTTATTTTAGGATATACCTAAACTAGAACAAAGAATCCAAAGTTATCTGAGCGTAGGTTAAGTACAGAACTTGGCTTGTGTATCTGCATCATTGCAGCCTTTTCAATGTTTTTTAAACTCTTTAGGTATGTTTAATTGTATACTTGAACTACTGTAAAATTGTATTCTTTATGTATTTTATAAGAACAGTTTGGACATTATCTTAGGAAAATTTTCTCTTCCTATCTCATTAGCACTAGCTGCTCTTGACATTCCTTGTTGCAAAATTCCAGCACAATTTCACTGTTTGTTTTCATTGTAAGCCTCTTTTGTTCCTCCACATAAAGAGCAAATGAGTGCCTTGTGGGCTGGAAAGATGACAGAGTTCTACCCTCTT
>VYZQ01014570.1:0-28551 GCA_013400655.1 Mystacornis crossleyi | reverse complement strand
GTTGTTCAGGCGTGATTTACCCTCAGCTGTGAGTCACCTTCTTCTCCTTCATGTGCTCAGAAACACGTTTCAAGAGGGCCCACTCCAAGGCCCAAATGAGTCTGACCAGCCTGTAGTTCCCAGAGTCAATATTTAGGCCTTTCTTTAAGAAGAATGGGGGACCTTGTCTGATCCATATGTCTGTACCCAGCCTCTCCTCCAAGCAGCCTCCCAAACACAAGTCACTTCACAGCTGCATTGCCTGCCACCCGAGCAGTCCTATATTTCATTTGGCCTGACCTGCAAAGCTCCCTAAAGGGATGAATGTGGCTTCTTACTTCTCTGTTACTTTATGCCCACTGTTTCTAAGAGAGACAGAGAGAGGGCTGTGTCTCTGAGCCCCAAGGCTGTTATCTTCTCCTTGGGCATCACAACCTCTCACTAAAGGCTTTGAGTTTACACCGCTGCCAAAGGCTACCCCCAGTGCCTTGCAGTAAGGGAGAAGGGTGCAGAGCAGCCTGCTTCCACCCCTTCAGGAAGATAGGACACGGCTGCCTCAGCTGGTGGCTTTGCCAGAGGATGAGGCTGTGGGGCAAAAGCCCAAACAGAGAGAAGGGCCAGTTCAGCTCTTTTTCTCAAAAAAAACCCCAACAAACCCAAACCCACAGGTTGAGTATTTTAAAGGAGATGTGCTGCTTTCAAGGTGAGGAGGAATCCATAAGACTTGGCAAGGCAGGCATGGTGCCTCCCCTGTGACCCTTCATCTTGCCCAGACTGCTGGGCCAAGTTCTTCTCCCACCCCGTAGGCACTCGGGTGCCTTGGTGCCCAGGGAGCAAGACAAGGTTACACATCTTCAGGTAAGATCCTGCTGATTCAGCCCCGAGTCCAGCTCCTCCCAAAGAACCTTGGCCCTGTCTTGTGGTTCTCTGATACATCTGCCCTGGCCTGACACAGCTCTGAGAATGCACCTAAATATTCCTGTTTATTTGTTTCTTTTCCCCATTAGATCCCTTTTTTTTTTTTTTTTTTCTTTTACCAAAGCAAGCCAGCAGGGGTGTAATAAAGAGAGCCAGTTGCAAGCTGAGGGAGGCTGGGAATACCAGGAGGATAAAAAAGGCAAGGCATATATGGAAAAAAGCAATAAATGGGCTTAATTACAGGTGTGGCCAGGAACAGCTCCTGTTATTAAGGTTGCCAACACTTCCCCTTTCAAGACCCTGTTTTCACTTGCTTATAATTTTGTCAAAGTTTCACCACTGGAGCAGAAATTTTCCATAGAAAGTGATTGTCTTAGCTGGAATTGGGCACATTTATTTAGCTCTTTTTTAAAATGAGGACCCAACACTAGTTTTCCTGGACTAGAGGATATATATATATGGCCCAGGGGCCAAAAGCTGTGGAACTTACGGGCTTTCAAGCATGGGGCTTGGCCTTGGGTAGGATGTCAGTTTTCGTGTCATGGAGGCTGTGTTTTGCCAGCTCCATGAAACACTACTACTCTCCCCCACCAGCACGGACGAATTACATGGTTCTGTTAAATGTGGAAAGAAGACTCGTCACAGCTTCACAGCTACAAACTTTTCAACCTCTGCTAACCTGCCCAACCCTTTTGGTTTCTGAGGCTGTCATGACAGCATATGGGCTTTCCCAGGGTGGAGCACTGCAGGAGGAAACTGGGAGGGCTCTCCCTTCTAGAGCTGCAACCTGCTGTTATGCGTCATGCACTGTTTGAATCTCTCAATGCTTTCCTCTGAGCTGTGCTCCCAGCCACCTCTCTTTTGCCTTCTGGGAAGCCTGGTGGAGAAAAGTCCCTGATTTGAATAGAGAAGAGACGAAACTCGAGGGAGAGAACCAAAAATCTGGGGAAGAGCAAATGAGACTGGGAGGCAGATGAGAACCCAAGCTACAGGGAAATGCTGGGTCTGCTTGGGAAAGGGGCTATTGCTGGACAGCTGCTGGAGTGACTTGGGACAGCTGAGCAGGAAGACTGGAAGCAGAAAGCAGGGCTGGCTGTGGCCATGAGATGGGGAATGGGAAGAGCAAAGCAGGGGTGATTGTCAGTGAGATGGGGAGGGGGGATGGGCGGAACTCAGCCCACCTGCCTGGGTGGTGGGAGTTTCTAGTGGCAGATGAAGGAGCGGAGCTCCCATCATCCATCCAACTCCAAAGGAAGGCTTGGGCGATAGGGAGCAGCTTGTGTGGAGCGGGACAGCATGTGGTGGGAAGGCTGGGGCTGACTGGCCAAGGGCGTGCAGCTGAGCCAGCCTGGTTCTTTCTGGGCAGGATACTGGGCCTGGGAATACAGTGGGGGAAGGAACAGTGAATGGCAGGTGAGGAGGACCTGGAAGGGGGCAGTGGCTGAGCCCAGAGCCCAGGGCTTCCTTACAAGAAGGGAAACCAAAAGTGGGAAAGCGTGAAGGGGACAATGGAATGAGGGAGGACAGCCATATCAGCTTGTGTTTCTGGGACTGGAGACTTGTCCAGTATCCGAATAAGGGTCTTCTCCCAAGTCTTCCTCCCCACTCTTACTGTTCCTGTGCTGTTACCCCAAATGCCACCCAACAGCACGTCACCTCTTGCTAGTCCTGCGCCTTGCTGAGGACAACAGGCAATTGCTGCTCTCTGTTATATCAGAATACACATTTCTCATCACTGAGAAATGTCAGCACCAAGGCTGGCTGTACAACTGCCCTTCAATGTCCTCGTGCATATGAATTACAGTTGAGTCTTTAATTATGTGGCCACAGATTTATTTTCCACAGGACACCTGCAGCACACAGGTTAGATGATGTTCTGGATGAGTCTGGGCTGTGTCACGAAGAAGGCTCTTTGCAGGGACTCAGCCTCATGTCTTCTTTTTGTTGTATTGTTTTGTTTCGGGTTTTATTTTCCCAAAAGTGTGAAGAGAAAGGAGTGACTCATTGCTGAGGCAGTTGTGTGCTGGCCTGGATCCTTGCCCCTGCTGCGGATTTCCTACCTGATGCTGAGCGAGTCACTCACAGCAATCTTTTCAGAGGTAGCTATTAGCTATGTTTTATTTATTTTGGCATTTTGTTTTGTTTTTAGCCTTGTACTATCCTGGGATCCTGATGTCTCATTTGCAGGAGTATTTATTGCTCCCTGCTGCATATGAAGGGGGACTTGCACCTGACTCTAGAAAACACTTTAAACTGCAGAGGGCTCTGGCAGAGCACTCAGATCAGCATCCCCACCTTGTAGGCTGCATTTGACCTTCCCTCTGGGAATGCTGGATCTTCTCTAAAATGCTGCTGTCTTGCTCGGTATGAGTATTGTAAAGGCAAATCTATTATTATTTGGAAAGTACTGAGAAACTAGAGTGTATGTTGTGTAATAGAGACCCTATGAACATCGATCATTTTTTTTGGACTGGGGGCTGCACGTTCTGAATGAGCTGTGAGTCAATGCTTTGAAGAACTCTGTCAGCCAAGCCACAGGTACCTTGGATGTGCCAAGCTACAGGTACCTTCCTCCTCAGGTACCTTTGCTTTTGAATTGCGGGTGGCAATGTGTTTGTTCTCACTTCTCATCTTTTCTTACTTTCACTGGCCCTGGACAAGTAGAACTTCAGCATAGTGTCAAAGTTTTGTCTGCTCTTTCCCTGATTGCTCACGCTTGCCTAGCACACGGAAGTGTCTCTGTGGCAAAGTGACCTTGGTCTTCAAAGCAGTGTGTCCTTCGCCAGAGAGTGGGTGAAATGGGATTCTGCTCTTTGTTGATCAGGCAGAGCTGCCAAATGCGACCTGGCAGTTCTCTGATGTCTGCTGGGTCACTGGAGCTCAGCTTTCCCATGAGTTTTACTAGGTGCTATGAATATCATATACCGTGACTGTGGAAGGCCACCCAGCTGTGACACTGGGAATAAACAGCACAACTCTAGCCTTTCTTTTCCTTTCCTACCCAAGGAATGACATGATGGGAAGTGGAGAGGTTGGCTGGGTAGCCACTGAGGTACAGCCCCCTTGGATACAGCAGCGCATAAGATTCACCTCAAGACACATTGCCATGGGTTCCCTCTGCAGCGCTGCAGCGAGAGCACTGGGGACAGCCCAAGGACCTCTGCATGTGAACAGGACAGCAGCCAAACATAGCCCATCTTCTGCTTGCCTGCCTTCAGCAGCAGCACTCCCTGTATCATCCAGGGATGCTTTGACCATGTCTGAATCCTGTGAAAGGTAGACACGAGGTGTCCCAGGTGCAGGCCCCTGGTTGCTGAGCTGAGGGGCTTGGACTCCCTTCCATGCTCTTACACCCAAAGATCCCTTCCAGGCAAACCAGGCAGACAGGATGAGGTGAGGCCTCTTGGGGCCTCATCTGGGAATGCTGTTTTGAATGTGAGAGCTGTGTCTCACTGCCGGGTCTGGGAGCGTAGACAGCCTTCCAGGTGCTGCTGTCTGAACAGAGTCTCAGCGTACCTCGGTTGTTGTAATGTGGCACCTAACATAGTGCTAACCCGAGGGGGTGTTCATCTTTGGAGAGGTCCACAGAGGAAAAAAGGTGCTGCAGCTGCCCACCACTTTGATCACTGGAGAGAAATGGAGATGGCCCAGCAGAGTTTGTGAGCATGGATTCCACCTGTCCCTCAAATTTATTCCCTCTCCAACCCAATCCCCGCCTCTCTCTAGTTGGTATGCTGCTGCTTGTGTTATATATAACAACTTCCTTCCTCAGACACTGGGGCAGAAGTTACCTGTTGCACCACTGGAGCACTGACATCTCTGATGGAGACGGGGTCCCCACAGTTCTGGCTGCTACATGCATAGCCAAAATCAACAGCCCCTGACCCAGGCTCCCTAATAAAAATTACTCCATAAGAAGAGGTGTAACTAGGCAATGCTGGGAGAGAGGTGGGTGTTAATAGATCACATGGCTAGCCGGCACTAAAAGCTTGATTACAATTCAATTAAGGGAATGTTTCTAATTAAAGAGTTCTTATTTTAAGCTGTCAATGATTAAAATAAAGGTAGCTGAAGTGTCCGTACACACTCCGATTTCATCCCCAAGGGCTGCATCTATGCTGGGGATTTCTTCAAATTCCCTCCCCCTGCCTCAGTCAGCAACAGGGGCAGAGCTGGTATGGCCACCGTCCTCCCAGACCTTGCACCTGCCTACCAAGCAGTGTCACCCCAAACTCTGCTCCACAAGGCATGCTGAGAGCTGCTTCTCCTGAGCGCTGATTCAGATCCATCCTTCCTGGCTCGGTATCAGAGCCCACCTTGCTCAGTGCCTGTATGAGCCTGCCACTTGCAGCAAAGTCATGAGTGGTGCTGGGCTTTGGCAAATCCCTTCTCCACTGATATGCACCCACCCAGGGAAGGAGAGCAACCCTCAGCTGGATCCAGCAGTGGCTGCATACTATTACCTGCCTTCCCATCTGCTCACTGTTACATAAGCTGTGAAAATACAGAGGTTCAGTGGAGCATGTGTAAGGAAATGTCATTACTACGAAAAACTCAATTAAATTTTAAATTCTCCAAGTGGAGGCAAAGTTCCGTAATAAAACAGGCCCAGCAGTGAGAGAGTGAAGCAGCACTGGTTCCCAAAGGCTTGCATAAATGAGGAACTATTCCCAGGTCTGACAAGTCAGCATGGGCGCTGGCTGGCAGTGGGATTCAGAAGGCTGCAGCCCCCCATCTTGGTACACCTTGAAGGAATGACTGCTTTCTGCAGCGCACACTGCCAGCATGGCTGCAGCTGGGGCCTCTTGGTGCCGACAACTGTGCTTACACTGCGTATTTGGAAGCTGACATCAGGGTCCTGGCTTGGAAGCACCTAAGAGCTGTTCTGGTACGGGGGCTCCTGAGCTCTTCCCCATCACACTTATCTCCAACTGCACGAAATGGGGTTCTTGACTTTGGGATGGTTGTACCGGAGCAGCTCCTGGACCCTGGCGAAGCATCCTTGTGCCTCCAAAGCTGGGCAGCATCTGGCTCTTGCTCCTCAGGACCCTCTGTCCCTTCCAGCTCACACTACACTGGCCTCCAGCCTTTCCTGCAGTCCTGCTCCCAGAACTCTCAACAGCACCTCCATCCTCCTTTGCACGTGCAGCCCCAATCTCCCAGAAGCCCCCGAATAGTTCCCCAGTCTGGGCTCTGCTTCTGCACTCCCATACAGGTCTGATACATCCTGGCTGCTCGCCCTGACTCAGTGGGCTTTCGGAGATGCTCTGGGGCTTGCTGTGCCTACCTGGCCCCTAAACACCCCAGGGTCTGGGGGGTAGCCCCAGATTTGCACCCATCTGTTGGCGGGTGCCTCATGGAACTCTGTCCTCATTAGGGTTTATGTGTGTGCTTCATTATTCGCGTGGATTTGCAGGTTCTTCACCCAAGGGGCCTCCCCACTCCTAAGGGGCGTAGGCTGAGGAGGAGCCCTGACACTGTGGGGTCGCGGCGGCTCTGATGCCTCATGGGCCTTCCTGATGGACCCCCTCTTGACATCCGCCGCCAACGCGATGGGACCCAGCACCCTCGTTTGATCATCCCCATGAGGGGCCACCCTGCTGTGGGGACTGTGGACTGCCATGGGTTGGCTGTTGCCCCACTCTGAGGAGAAACCTTGAGCGGGGTCGAGTCCCCTCAAACCGAGCCCGTGTGTGCGTTCCCCCTCGCCGGAGTTGAGATACGGCGGGTGGGAAGGCGTCGGGAGCGGCGGCGGTTGCGCCTTTAACGGCGGGCGGAGGAGGAGGCGGAGGAGGAGGAGGGCCGGGGCTGCGCTGGGTGACATCAGTGGGTTTGGCTCCGGGGCTCAATGGAAACTGGGTGAGCGCCGAGCTGTGCCGAGCACACGCCGGCTGGAGGGGACGGCGAGCGGGCGGGAGGCGGCAGGCAGCGCCGCGCCGCGCCGAGCCGAGCGAAGGAGGGACGCGCCGGGCACGGCCGCNGGGGCGCGGGGGACAAAAGCCCCTTTGTGGGGGTGCAGGGAAGGGGTCGCCCCCTCCGCCACCGGCAGATTTGGGGGGGTGGCTCCCCCTTCTCCCCTTTCCCCGCCTGCCGGGGCCCTGCCTGGCTGCCGGCGGGGCTGAGCGGGAAGGGGGGTGCCGTGTGTTCTCGGCGGGGGTCTGCGGGGGTCCCGGCGGGGGGCCGCCCCCCGGGGGGGTTAGCCCCCCACCCCTTCCGTTCACTGATGCTCCTGGTCTCCCTCCCCGGCCCCCCTCATCGCCTGTTTCGGGGGCGAAGGGGTGTCTGCGTTTCGGGGGTCTGTGGGGGTCGGTGTTTCCTCTTGTGGGGGGCGGTAGGGGCGGGGGTCGATGGCCGCGGCCGGGAGCGAGTGGGGGGACGAGGAGAAGTTGAGCGCCGTTCCCGGGGGTGGCAGCTTTTTGTTACCTACCCGAAAAAATAACAGCTCGGGTACGGCTGTCTTCGCGTAGTGTTTGCCTGTAGGGGGTGGGGGTGTAAGGGACATTTATTATTTTTTTTGGTGTGTGTGTGTCCCCCCCTTTCCTGTTTTCCTGTTGTGGCTGTTTCTTCCTCAAATGTAGTTCAAATGGTCTGTGCTTGGGGTTTCTTTTCTCCCCCCGTATTATTTGCTGGTCTCCTTTCTGTAAGTGTCTGAGGGTCTGGAGGGGTTTGGTGTTTTGCATTTCAATCAAAATGTAATTTTTTTATTTTTTCCTTGGCGTTTTAAAGCCATTTCAAATCACTGTTTTCCCAGCATCTTCCTTTTTTCCCTTCAAACCCCGCCCCCCCCCCCCCAAAAAAAAAAAGCCGTGTAAAGCCTTAATGGTCTATGGGTAAAGCAGCCCCCACTCCCCACACTTCCACTGAAAGCCGAAGCAGTGCTGGGATCGGCAGCCTCCATTACGGAGCCATGGCTTTGGTTTTGTATGGCTTTTGCTAGACAGGGCATCTGCCCATTCCCGACCCCNATTTTACATGTATAAATAATACATAGAGGGGTGATATAAATTTCACATATAAGAATATATATTTTATGTGTAAGATTTTCTTTCTTCTTTGTAACAGTAGAACTGAAGATCGGATGATAAGGGCGGAAGCTGTAGATGGTGGTGGGGGTACGTGTGTGAAGTAGAAGCAAATGGGGATAGGTGTTTGAACTCCTGGAGCAGTTGTTGGGGGGTGGGATGTGTGTGTCCTGCCCTCTTACCAGGAATCCAGGCGGTCGCTCTCTGACTATCCTCTGCCCAGGTTTTCTATGCACACTTGTGTGTGTGTGTGTGTTGGGGGGGAGATAAGGCATAATGACAGCTGTGCGAGACCATGATTTTTTTTACTCCATTATCCTGCTTCCCGCTTCCACCCCCGCGCCCCGGAGCATTTTTTAGATTCCCCTTTGGAGCCTGTTGCTTAATCAGCTACAAGGGCTGCTGCCTCGTTGTGTGAGAAACCCTTCTTAACCTGGCTCCTGCCTGTCCCAGAAGGGTGGGACCGAATTTAGGTTTGGGACTGTGGTGTTGCAGAGCAGTACCTGCTGTGTCCCGGTGCTTAGGAGACCCCCGCCGGGACCTCTTGCCCGGTCTCTGCCGTGTGCTCAGCTGTGCTCGGCCCATCTGGGAGTTGGACTCAAGTGGAAGTGTTCAGGGATCGCAGGCCTGGGTAAACACTCCATGAAGGAAGGAGGATCGAGAGCTGTCTTCTTGACAGTGGTGTGACGGGTTCCTGGGGACACAGACCTTTGATCGTTTATTGGAGTAGGAGTGTAAGCAAGTCAGATGTATGTTAATGTGGTTATACAGAACAGCAGGCAGCGGATAAAAATCATGTCTGTTTGCTGCGCCCTCACCCAGGTACGCCTGCCTCCTGGTTCGGTTCCCAAGGCTCTGCCTACATTCCTTGTAGTAAGAAAGTTAGAAATAGCCACAGGGTTTTGTAGAGTTTAGATGCGCAGAAAACCACCTGCATAAGCAAATACTAGGTGAGGGGACTCCACCTCTGAGTGTTTTGTGTGTGGTTTCTGGTGACTGGAGCTCTGCTTTCAGGGTTCACAATGTCCCCTGAATGCCTTGATAGGATTATTTCCCTGTACATCTCCGCAGCCCGTCCTTTCTTCTTTCTATAATCCCATCTCCTGGGGCAGGAGAAGCAGCTCTGGGTTTATAGTATGCCCAGAATCCTGTAGCTGGGATTATTTTTTTGTACTTCTGTCTCACAGGGCCATTCCTCCCCTCTTTCCTTCAGTGATGCTTCCTTCCCACCAAGCTCCAGCAAGAGAAAGTTCCTCGCACCCACTTGTGAAAACATGAATCATTCCTCACCTTTCCTGTCCCCAACAGGCTCTGTGTCTGCATTTTGTACGCTAATAATGTGGCATTGCATAAATTAGGACTGTGGCAAATCCCTCTAAAAGGAGACACATTGACTCTCTCAGGAAGAGACGTGGTTCCTAGAATAAGCTGGTGGCCATAGAAGAGGCAAGGGAAGGGGGGCTGTTAAGAGGGGAACTGCTGGAGCTGTGTTTGCAGCAGAAGTTGAGGTTGGCAGAGAGAACAAACTCTGTGGCTGTTGGTCCTTCCACCTAGTTGGTTTTTGAGTAGGCTGAGCCTGGGCATGTTGGTGGGGTATATCGGGTCAAAGGGTTAGCTCATCATCTCTGGTGAAGGGGTGAGGAAAGGCCTGAGCTGCTAAAAACAAACAGCCGGCACACCTAGGTAGGCAAGAGAGATGGAGAGGCTCAGGTAGACCAAAGGAGGTGGTGATCCCATCAGCAGAAGCGTGTGGAGATAAGCGAGTGGTGTTCCTAGTCAGTGTGTGCCTCGCAGGGTTCAGTTCAGCGAGATGTCTCCTGCCTGTCCCCTGTGCTGGCCCCTGCCTAGGAGCGATGGAGTCGCTTGCTCCTGGCAGTCTGTCTGTCTCTCGCAGCCCTTGAGTCCTGTACTTCACCACCACTGAGGTGTTGCAGTAGGGCTGGGCCAGAGAGAAACTTCTGATAGCGTTTATTATGTCCGACCCTTCTGGTGTCTCATGAGGCTGTTTCTGTCCCGGTGCCAGGTACTGTAGGGTACAAGGAGCAGTACCTCTCTACCAGTAGTGTGGTGTGATCATGCCCTGAAACCTTCCTAGGAGGGGTTTCCTGAACCCCCTCCCCGGTCTCTCAGCAAAATGATGGAGAAGAGATCCAATCATGCCTCATTCTAATAATGGGAACATGGGAAAAATATGCTTAAGAGTGTTCTGTTCCTGCAGTGTTCCTTGCTCATGCTGTCCCTGGAAGTTCAGGAGATAGGAGAGGTGGTAGAAGCTGTGTAGAAAGTGAAGTATTTCAAAATTTAAAACTACTCAGCCTCTGGGTGAAGTGGGGAGGACTCTTCTGTGGTCTTACATGATTCACTTCCTGTTTCTGCTCTGACGCTGTTTCTTCTGTGCTTCTTTTCTCAGCACGACTGAACCATGGAGCTTCGAGTGGGAAACAAATACCGGCTGGGCAGAAAGATTGGCAGTGGTTCGTTTGGAGACATTTACCTAGGTGAGTGTGAGAGTCTGTCTCAAGGTTGGGTTTCTCAATTGCATCATTGTTTTGGGGTTGTTTTTCTTGCCCGTTGGTATTTGTGGGCACCATGTAAGGTTGGAAGGGGTGGAGAAGAGAAAAAACTTAAGGAATACTGCTAGTTGCTGCTGGCCTTCTCATGGCAAAGAAAGTGGGATGAGCTCAGCTTTGCCTGACTGCATACTGGAGACACAGTGGTGGTTCATCAGACTGATTTAGATTTGGACTGTTTGGGGCATATTTGTCATACACCCTATTCCAGCATTCTCACTTCCTTTTCTTGAGCTCGGGTGTGTGTGGGTATAAACTCTGTTCACAGAGTGGGTGGTGGAAAGGGAGGATATAGCTATTCCTTCAAGGATAGAAGGAATACAATTTTGGGAAGACTGGTAGTGGAAGAGGTGGTCCAGGACCTGTAAGAGAGAGGTCTGAGACTAGGAGGTGTAAAACAGGTCAGAGAGCCTGGCCTGGTTGAAGTCCTTGGGCTCAGATCTGTTAGATCTGTAATGGGATTTAGAGTTAATGTCTGGAATGACCTGAGCTGGAAGCTCAGAGCCCATGAGATGCTGGGTTTCCTGTTACCACAGCAGGTCACCTGGGTAGTTCTTCCAAGCCAGTGTGCTGATGTGTAGATATGTTCCCTGATGCTTTGCCTGCTCATGTTTTTATTGGCTCAAACCATGTGGGGCCAGAGTGGCGAGACTACCCAGCAGCCTGCTCGATCCCTCCACGAGGGCTGCTGGTGTTACCTGTCTCTGGTTCTCAGCTCTTCAGCTGGGGTCCTGCAGGCCGGCAGAAGGGCTGCCCTCTGCTTTGGTGTCTGCACCCTTTGCGTGCTTGCAGATGGTCGTCACGAGCTCCTTGACTGTTAATTTGCTCAACTGAGTTGTATTTTGCTTCCCAGTACATCCACCACTCCTCACTTTTGCTGGTCCTTCAATTTTGCCTCGTTTGCTCATCTGCTGAGCAGCTTGGAGCCAACACTGCATTTGAGGTGTGGCATTTCCAGTGCCTGGCTGTGGAGGGCTACCCTCGAGTGATCTGTAATGTGATGCCTGTGCACAGGCTGCTTTGGGTCTCCTTGGCTTCCCCCATCACCAACACTATCGGGTTGCAGAAATGGCCTTAACGCACTGTCAGCTGTATTGTAGAAGAGCTCTTCTAGGATCTCCAACATCTTCCCATGCCTCCCCAAATCCCTTTCGTTGAATACCTCTAGTTCAGATTACTTTCTCCTGTGATTGTAAATCACCGTCTGTTTTCAACCTCTGGTTTTTATCTCCAGTTCCCTCTTGCTTTATTATTCTCTCTTGATTGGTGTTGGCAGCCTCTCTTGATTAAGTGTCCTGTGGGAATCATCAGTAACAGGCTTTGTTGCCACCTTTATCCAGAACATGAACAAAGATGATAAATAATGGATCTGGGATCCCAGTTCCTGTGTCTGCTGCCTTTACCGAAGCCTGTTCCTGTATGCCGCTCCTCTGTGACCCTCCAACCAGTCAGTGTCTTGGGTGACTGCTTTTAATTCCCAGGTGCTGGGGATTGAGCGGTGATAGCTTGGGCACAGCATTTTCCAGCTATGCTAGGGCTTGAAGCCTTCCAGACCCTCTCTAGGACAGTATAAACTGTCAGGATCTTGCAAAACATCTGGGGGTACACGGTGGGGAGAGAAAGGAGGTGCTGAACGGAAAGGCCTGATCCTGTATTCCTCTGTACCATGTAACAGGTCATCCACTTGTGCAAAGCAGTGATGGAAAATAGGCTCTGGTGAGGGGGTTGTGCCTGCCTTGCCTGTCACCAAACAGAGGAAGCTCAGTGCCCTGGTGTGGTGAGCACAGCGGGATTGAACCAAGTTACTTGAATGCAGTATCAAAGCCCTTGTGATGTTCATTGAGGTGCAAGCCAGCATGTTTTGAAGCAGTGATAGCGAGACTTCTTGGAGCCTGGGTGACTCCCCAGCCTGGAGGGATTGGGCATGTAGTCTGTGGTGGTGCGTCTGGAGGACGCTTGTGCTCCTGCTGTACTCTCACGGCCTGCTCTGCAGACAGAAGGACTCATTCACAAGGACTTCTCTCCTGCACCAGGTTCACCTCACAGCTCTCTCCTTTGATAATGGTGTGGACACAGAGCAGGGCTTGTCTGTCTCTGAGGATTAGCAGGAGCTGAATGGTTTGTGCTCATCTTCTCTCTTTCAGGATGTTACTACCTTCGCCTGCTCTGTAACCAGTGGGTGTCACGTGCTGTCTTCTTTGGGATTTGATTTAGGTTTTTTGTCTGTCAGAAGGAAACTTGGATTTCTGCATGTTATACACAAAGGATGGACTGTGTTTATCCTTAGCTGGGGCTTGAAGCACAATGCCTTCCTTCCTGCCCTACTTTGAGGGATGGATGTGCTAGGTGGAATATTCTCCCCCCATTGGTTTGAGGGGGTGGGAAATGAGATCAGGCTGCCCATGGGCCTTCGCTAGCCCATTTACTTCTAAAAATGCTCATTCAGAAGAGCAAAACCCAGTTTGCAGAGGAATTGCCGAGACCTTTGGGCCTCTGGAGGGGGAGGTGCTTTGTCAGAGGTGCTGGCCAAGAGGCAGGGCAGGGTTGCTGGACGTGTAGGAATCGTTTGGCCGGCATGCACGCTGGTGGTGGAGAGGAACTGGGCAGACAAAGCATGCTGGGACCTGAGCTGGCTGGGGACAGTTCCTGGTGGCAGGCTCCTCCCTTGCTGGGAGGGGAGTGCCTTCCCTTTGTTTCCTGGCTTGTTAACTCTCTCTCGCCCTATCTGCCTTCATCCATCTGTTCCCAGCCCTCCATTCTTCCCTCGGCAGGCTGTGGAGAGGGGCGCAGGCGGTGGGGAGCGCGGGGCCTCTGCCTGTTGCCCCCGATGCTCAGGGAGGGTGGTGTTTATTGTATCAGACGTGCAGTCAGGATTCCACTCTGAAAAGATCCTGTTCAGCCGGTGACATCCTCTGTCCCCGGGGCCCCGTTTCAAAGAGCTTGTGATGAATGAGTTGAATTTGTGCAGCCCCCACAGTGGAGCGAGACTGGGGGAGGATGTTAGGAATTTTCCCCGATCCTACATTCAGTCTCTCAAGTGGCTGAAGCTAGCAGACTCTGCTGTATTTGTCTGAAACACGGTGCTTTCCAGTCTGTAAAGAGAGCACAGAACTGTTGCTTTTGTACTTGTAGCTTTAAAAAAGATGGTGGTCGAAGCATGGAACAAAGGATCAGAAAGACTACCCCACTAGGGGTGGTCTTGATCTGGGTGGATCTCTAGCCAAGAAATGGTACAGGGAGCAACTTGTAGATATGGTGACGTTCAGAGAGGGAGCAAGCCTAAGGTGTTCAGCCAGTGACCCCCCTCAGAAAAGGATTGGTCAGATTGATCCAGAGAAGGACCACAAAAATGATTAGAGGGATGGAGCACCTCTCTTATGGGGAAAGGCTGAGAGAATTGAGATTGTTCAGCCTTGGAGAAGAGAAGGCTTTGGGGTGACCTAGTTCCAGCCTCCCCTCCCTGAAGGGAACCTAGAAGAAAGACTGGGAGAGACTTTTTGCAAGGGCATGTTGTGGTAGGACAAGGGGATTGAGTTTAAACTGAAGAAGGTTTAGATTAGATATTAAGAAGAAATTCTTTACTGTGAGGATGGTGAGACACTGGAACAGGTGCCCTGGAGAAGCTGTGGATGCCCCATCCCTAGAAGTGTTCAAGGCCATGTTGGATGGGGCTCTGAGCAGCCTGGTCTGGTGAAAGGCAAGGGTGTTGGAACTAGGTGATCTTTAAGGTCCTTTCCAACCCAAATCATTCTCTACTTGTGCTCTTCTAGGCCACAGGGTTGTTTCTTCTTTCTCTAACTAACACCTGGGTTTGGGCTATGGAGAGTGTGAGGCTGAAGGCCATCTGAGCATTTGAGTTGCACGTTCACATTTTGAAGAATCTGAGTCTTCTTGATGCCTACCCCTGCTTTCCCTTTTCCAGCTTTATGTGCCCACAGATAACACTCCCTACCTGCAGACAGCCCAGTAGATGGATGCATCTTCATGTTTCTAAACACTCAGGGCGGTGTGGAGATGAGAACTCATTCATGTTTCCACTGCTCAAGTTCTGGGAATAGGGTTCACTCAAAATGATAATGCTGCAAAAAGTCAGAGAGACTCCTCATTGCTTGTGTGTCAGGAAATGTGTTAGGAGAGGGAAAAATTCTCCCTGGGGAGCAGACAAGGGAGCTGCTTCAGAGGATTTGGAGCAAAGTCTTCACAAAGGCAGGGGAAAGACACAAGGGAAGGAAGTGCTCTTATCTTTTTTTGGATGTCCTGGGTGTTTCTGTGCTGAATGAGGGCCAGTGGTTGAACACTAATTTAAATGGGGGACGGATACTGGTCCCTTTTCTTGCTCTTTTCCTCCTTGACTTCTGATGCTTTTAAGAAGGGTCCTGTGGTGAAGGGAAGGTACAGACTTGTTTTTCTGGCCACCAGTTTTTAAGTGGAAAATGTCAGCATCTTTTCAAAAGTAAGCATTGGACAAATGTCTCTACCTCTCAGGATGGCTTTTTCCCTTTCTCTTCTCCTGGATCCTGCGTTAAAATCTGTATTAAATTAATCCCATTGCTTCTCCTTCCCCTCCCTCAGAGCACCCTAAATAATTCCTCTCCCTTCTTAGTGTTTACAGCCTTCAAATATTTGCAGACTGTTGTCATGTCCCATTCTTCCTCCCCACCCTTCTTAGTTGTATCTCTTGTCTATGTTACATATTTAGCTCTTTTAATCTTTCTTAGTAAATCAATCCCTCTAGGCCCTGATCGTTTTTGTTGCTCTCTTAGAAATTCCTAGCAGCTTGTCTGTCTCAACCCGGCACTGCAGCATCTAGATTACGTGTTTTTGCTAGCAGGCAGCTCTTGGCCAACTTTGTGTACAAGCCAGCACTCTTCAGCTGGAGATGGATCTCCTCAGGATCCATAGGGAGAAGCAATCCAGTTGTGTGAACATTTCCTTCTTCTCTTTGGTCCCTGGCTCTGGAGGCAGTGTGTGAAAGAGGATAAATGAAGAGATTTATCTGCAGCTTGTCCTTGTGGACTCTTAAAGTCTTATCACAGAGTTCAGGAGGCACAAATTAGCCAGACCTACCAAAACGAGCTATGGGATATCTGCAAAACATCACCTTTGACTCTAGCTCATGTTTGGCATGCATGTTCTGGGGTAGTTTATTTTATGATGGTGTTCATAAGCTGCTCGTGATCAGCTGCTCTCTGATTTGTGTTTAAGTGCAGTTTCTAATAGTTCCAGATAGGAGGAAGGGCTTGTCAGTGTGTGTGAAGCGGGCATGGTGGGGGAGGAGAGAAGCAAGTCTTGAGTGTCATTCCCGTGACCCGTGTACAGATATTCCTTCTTTCCATTTTAGGATGATGTGAAACATCTGGAATCCTTTCAGCTAGTACGAGAAAAAGAGCAGCGTGTTCCTTCTTTGACAGTGCACTTTGGGACCAGAGTGCTGGCTTTTGCAGCTGGCAGCTCAGTTGTTTTCAGAGAGAAGTGTGTGGGGTGGTGGTTTAGTGTCATTGCAAAGTATCTAGCAATACCTTCAACAAAGGTGTCTGGGCAGCTTAATTCAGGACCGAATTCTGCTTATTTCTTCATGCCTCTAATTTGGGATATGGCAAACGTTTCTGTGTTGGCAAAAGATAAAGGTATTATTAAAACCCTCAGGAGAGGGAGAAACTGGGGATTTAGAAATTGTCTGTACTGAGCAGGTCCGTGGTGTGGAGGAAGCAGAGAGAACTGAAATGTTGGTAATGTCTCCTCCTGAACGAATTGGCTTTTTTGCAATAATGTAGCTGAGTTAACCAGTATTTTTTCTGGGGAAGCGATACTCTGTATCACTGCCTGAGGGGCTGCGTGGATTCAGGGGTGAGGTTTATGATCAGAGGAAACGAAAACTTCCACTCGGTTTGAGTACTGTTGATATGTACCGATTGACCTTCCAAAGTCTGGCAATTTTTGAGATAACAAGGCAGTTCATGTGTAGGATTGTTGTTCTAGCCTGACCTCAGGATCAGACCTGATTTCCTGTTCATGTGCCTTTCTCTGGGCTTGTGTTTGCAAATAGGAGTGTAGGGGACTCCATATGAAGTGGCTGAATCTCATTTCTGTCATAGAGAATAAAATTCAGGGCAGATCTTAAGGTTTTGGCATCTTTACAGGCCTTGTTAAAAGTGTTTCACTTCAGTGGAAGCTTGTGCAATCTTCATTTCACTCTCATTCCTCTGCAGGAGCCAATATTGCGACTGGTGAAGAGGTGGCCATCAAACTGGAATGTGTCAAAACCAAGCATCCCCAGCTCCACATTGAGAGCAAGTTCTACAAGATGATGCAGGGAGGAGGTGAGGTGGGGAGGAAAGGATGGGGCTGGGGGAGTGGTTGGAGAAGAAAATTATTCTGGAGGGCTTTGGAAAAGAAATGATTTGGTGTTACACATGATGTTCTCAGCAGGGGATGCAATATCTGTTCTCTCTATTCCCTGGGCTTAATCTTTTTCTTTCCCCAGTGGGTATCCCCTCCATTAAGTGGTGTGGAGCAGAGGGGGACTACAATGTGATGGTGATGGAACTCTTGGGGCCCAGCCTGGAAGATCTCTTCAACTTCTGTTCCCGCAAATTTAGTCTCAAGACAGTTCTGCTCCTGGCAGACCAGATGGTAAATTTCCTCTGAAGCTTTTGTGCCTACTCTCCTTTTCCATGCCTTTTCCCCCCCACACACTCCCATCCCATCCCCTCTGCTGGAGAACTGCTGTATCCCAGGCTTTCTTCATTTAGCACAAGTGGCTGCCAGCTTTCTATTTCTTGATGAAGTTGGGGGCCTGGAACCTAGACACTGGTGGCTTTTCCTTATCTCCATCCCTCCTTCCTTTGCCTGCTGCTCGCCTTGTGTTAGTGTTGCACACATAGATACGTTTGCCTGCATGATGAATTATTGGCACCTGTCTTAATTCCACCGCTCATGCCCTGAGTTTAAGACCCTTAGCTCTTCTGGATAGACATGTTCCTTTCCCGGCTTGGCTAAGTTCAAAAGTTGACAGCTGTCAGTGCTGAAACTCAAAGTTCTAGTCCATTTAGACTTGCTTCCCATCCTTCCTTGTGATGTTAATGGAGACCTTCCCAGAGTGAGGTGGGCAGGGTTAAATTCCATCTCCAGATCCTGCAGCATCCAAAGGGTGTCTTTTCCTTTGCTGTCATCTCTGATATTTTCTGCAAAGCGTCCTTTTCTTGCTCTGACAGGCCAGTGTCTTGGACAGGGTACTAATTTTAACAGATGCTGTTAAAATAGGTTTGTTTCTTGCTTGTCTCACTACTTATATATTTATTTATCTATCCCTCCTCCAGATCAGCCGTATTGAGTACATTCATTCCAAGAACTTCATCCATCGGGATGTAAAGCCAGACAACTTCCTTATGGGCCTTGGCAAAAAGGGCAACCTAGTATACATCATTGATTTTGGTTTGGCCAAGAAGTACCGAGACGCCCGGACCCACCAGCACATCCCTTACCGGGAAAACAAGAATCTGACTGGCACAGCCCGTTATGCCTCTATCAACACCCACCTGGGAATTGGTGAGCCTGCTTGCTGTTGGCCCTTGGTGGGGCTTTCCAGGGGAGGTTGTGTGTACCCAGAAGAAGGGGGATGGGTTTTCTGCCTGACTCCGCTGCTGACCTGCCTTGAGATGGTGGGCAAATAATTCAAATGCTACACCTGTGTTACTTCTGCTGCTGTGGTGGCACTCTGAGCTCCTGAAGACAGGTTGTCTCCTGCTCTGTGTTTGTGCACTGCTTAGTGCAGGGGGCCCTGTTGAACGTCAAGGCTGTGACCTCCCTGACTCTGCTCCTACTGAATCTGCCTTTGCACAATTTTTGCAGGCTGATTAGATGTGTAAAGGAGACATTCACAGGCACTGAGCCTTTAGGAATATGTGCTGTTGAAACCTGTCTTTGTGACTCCTGAGTGCCGTCGTTAGTGATTGTTCTGTAGCCTTCAGAGCTGGAAGATAGAGGCCCACTGCAACATGGTGTTATCCACCACTGAGGATGGGGATGTGCTGGAAATGGACAAGAAGCTGGAATGAGGGGAGGCTTCCAGCTGCCTGGACACCCCTGTTTTGTGATTAAGGATTAGCTGTCACAGGCCTTCAAAATACAAATGTGTCTGTGAACTGCACAACCCCACTGAGGCAGCTTCAGGGAGGTAGGGCTCTGCCCTTAATGCATGTGGTTAGTACTGAAGGGATGAAACTAGGCTGGAAAAGAGTGCTGAGTGTTCAGCCAGGTCTTACACTGGTGATGACCATCATCCCAGGTTTGGTAGAAACCTTGTGCAGGTTAGTACCCACTGTGCTTAAACCTCCTGAAGTCACCCAAACTCTTGTCCTGGGAGGCAGCCCCTGGTGGCTGTGAGGAACATAGTTGAAAACCTCTTGCAGTTTTCTCTTCTGTTCTCTGCCCGAAAACTTCTTTCCAGCGTTTGACCTCCTTTCTCTGCTAAATTTTGGCTAAACTTTGCTCACGGTGTGAGGCTTCCTTAGTTACTGTAGGGTCTGTTCTGAGCAGGCTGACTTGGTTCTGCTATTGACTGGCAACTCTTAAGGAGCAGAAACACTGAAGCGGTCTTGCCTGTTGGAGCCAGAGAAGTATCTCCTGTGCTTGCAGATTGTGTGTATCTCTGGGAGGCCCTTCGTCTGAAGTGGATAACCTTGGAATTTGAAAACCAGAGCAAGGTGCTCAAACCTTTTAAACTAACAGCCTTCACAGGATTTCACATCCTCACTCTTCCTGCATTCTCCCCTCTTGCAGATATTTCTCAGATATCTGAAGTCAATACTTGGCCTGCAGAAAACAAAGCGGTTTCCCACTGTCTTCCTTGCTTAATACTATATAACTTTAGATGGAGAATGCTTTATTTATATCAAAATGGGGAGTGTTGTGTGTTGAGAGTGGGCTGTAATCTCCTGACCTCTTCCATGTTATAAAAATAGTTCTTGCAGAGCTTTCCGAGTTGGTCTTCTGTATTTTGGCTTGACCTGCATATATATATAACTGACTCTCCATTGAATTCTCAGTCAAGATTTCCACAGCCATGGTAACTGCCACAAGGAGACATGCACAAAATAATTCTCGCTACTATGTCTGTCGATTCTTTTGTGTGTGCCTGCTCTGCCTGAACTGATCATGAGAGGCTAAATGTCTGGTTGTGGCTTTTGAACAACTTCATTATTCATTCCACCCCAACTTAGCCCTTTACTAGTGGCTCTTGGCTTGTGTGTCAGGATGAACAAACAACGTCTAAACAGTAATCCAAGGACAAATTGCATATGCCATCAGTCTGAGTGCAGCCGCCGCTCTCTCCATGCCCTTTGCTTTGGGAAAGTCTGAGTGCGAGTTACTCTGTGCAACAGGTCTCGAGTGTATTATCTCCACGTTGCATATAGCTGCCCTGAACGGCATAAAGGTTACATGGCTTGCCTGGAGGAAAAGGGGCGGGGGTGTTTGGGTTTCAGCTGGAGTTCCTGTTTCTCAAGACCTTGCCACACGGTATATGACAGAGATAGTTGTGAGTTAGCAGCATTGCCATGGGAACCATCACTCTGAATTTTTTGGCTTTTCAGAGACTAAGTTCTCTGTCTTAATGTTACGTTAATGTGGTCTAGGGAGAGGGAAGGAACCAGGTGCCAGGGTATTTGTGTGACAGGAATAGCAAATGAATAAATGCCTTTATTTGAATTTGCAAGCTAAGGGTTGGGCATTCCGATGTCTGGAGGAAACACATTCTTTTCCCAGTGACTGGGGAAAAAAGTAGGAGGAGAGACTGGGGAGGCTTTCCACAGCTGGAGACTTGCCATTGGGGGAGTCATTGGACTGTGCAGGCTTTGGTTCACGCATTCCAGTCAATTTTCACATGCTCTAGGGATGAGAGTTCCCTGCGCCCACTGTAGCCAGTAATGTCTGAAATAGATGCCCGGGGTGCCCAGGAGACAGTCTTGGAAGAAGCCTGATGGGCTCTGTCTGGGTAACAGGAGGCTGCGTGTGGGAGGGCAGTGCCGTCCCAAATGAATGTCCTAGGTGGCGTCCATGTACGCTGTGCAGATCCTAAGTCCTCCTGCTCATCCTGCCCCCTGTCACCCGTTCCAGATTCTTGGGTGTTTTTAAAGGCTGTTGCCATGCAGCGGGGAGAGAAAGGGGAACTGTAGTCCAGCATGTGCAAGATCAGATCTGAGTATGTAATCAGGAAAACATTGCTGCCTGCTTGCAGCTGGGCTGGCTCCAGGGAGGACATCTGATTTCTAGGGAGTTCTGCATGGGAGCAGCATCACTTGGGTAGGATCAGAGGGGAGGAAAACACTCTTTGGACAGGGGGACCAGGAAACAGTTTAGGCTGCAAAGAAACACGTTTTATTGCGAACTTTGTGTCCAAGGCAAGCAGTCCTCAGTCTTCGGTCTTTGCTCAAGCATGCTTTTTCCTGTCCTGCCACTCACCCCTGACCTGGCTTCTGAGGACCCTTCTTTGGGAAGGCAGTGAAGGTGTGGGCTGAAGAACCTTGCTGGGGGTGGGAGGAACCTGGCAGGAGATTGCTTGCAGGGTGGGTTGGGTTTGAGAGGTCATGCTGGGTTATGTGGGAAAGCAACCTTGTGTTTGCTATTGGAAGGGGTTTTGGGAAAGAGGGAGGAAAGGATGAGTGTCTTATGAAAAAGACATTTTTCGTAAAATTTGCTTTCAAAAAAGCCCCCCATTGTAGGAGAGCTGAGACAAAATGGAGAGAGGAAGTGTGGTGTGGTATCACAGGTCATGACTATAATCATGCTTCTGAACTGACTTGTTAAGTGCATGCATTCATGTCACTTGTATTTCTCTTTCTCTTTTCAAAGTCCAAGGTGAGATTTTTTTATTTTTTTCCCTGCAGCCCAGGGATGCTGTGAGAGTTAGTCACTGATTGTCAGGTTTCTAAAAGTGGAAAATAGTAGCGCTAAATATTTCTTTGTTTCTTCGGTGTGTAGGGGTAAAGTTTTATTTCTAGCTCTTCCCTGTTGAATGTTATCTAGTATCCCGAGGATGTTGGTATATGAGGCCCTGCAAAAAAAGTAATTAAATATTGGGAGATGTGTAATAGTAACTCAAGATGAAACAAAAGAAGGGACATAGGAAGTGTTGTCCTTTACCCTCTTCCAAGGTTTAATTCAGTATCTTGTAGGTAGGGTTAGAGATGACAGACTGCTACAATGTTTTGAGGCAGCTGCACAACTGTAACCCATCATGTTGGTACTTCAGGCTCATCACGGGTTTGAATCTCGCTGAAGTTGTTTAAGTGGGCTACAATGACCACATGTACGTGAGGTGCTGAAGATGGGGAATGCAGCTCAGTCAAACACTTACCATTCGGCATTTTAATAATTAGGTGTTGTGCTTCCAGTTGTTTTTCCTTGATCATATTGCTGTGTTAAGACACAGTTAAGGTGTGTTTGCACGCACGTAATGGATACTAGTTAGCTTCCCAGTTTGGTTTTTAACCCCTCTCATTGCTTTCAGTAAGGGCTCGTAGCATCCCCCACTGACTTCAGGCTCCCTAATCTCAAGTCTTTAATTCTGGCCTTCCCTGAAGTGCAAGGGCTGTGCCCAGGAATATGTTCACAGAACGTATCCCATTCTGGATGGGATTGGTGGCTGTGCTCTAAAGTGCTGTGCTTCACACAAGTGGAGGTGTGTTATTCACCCTGCCCTAAGCAGTCTGGAGTTCAAGCAGGATTTTGGAGGTGAGATCCTGATTTATTCCTGAAAAGCTGATTTGCTTGTTCAGTAGGTTTCTCTGGTTCCTGCCCTGCCTTTCCCTCCTCCTCTGAGGGGAACCACCATGCTCTAGACAAGAAGCCACAGTTAGAGGTGTTAAAGCTACAACATGGATAAGTCAAGGGCTGGCAAGACTGCAGGACTGAGGTTATCCTTGTCTTCTGTGCTTCCAAGCCCTGGGTGTGTGTTCTGACTCCATTTCCACATGCCTCCTGTCTAAGGATGTAGGTCATTAGCCAATATTGTTTAGTTTTGTTTATTTGATATGCATGGTGAGTAATTGTGACCCTCTGAGAGTACACGTATCCCAACCTTAGGCCAAATGCAAAACTGGGTTTCTTTTCTCTGCTCCCATCACAGCATCTAAGTATCTCCCAGACAGCCATGTAATTATCTTCGGCAGTAGCCTGATAAGATTAGGAAGTATTAGCCCCTTTAAAGTGGGCAACTTGAGACAGCAAGTTACTGAGGTCAAAAAACGCTGTTATTTCTGTATGCTCAAAGTAAGACACTTCAGGAATCTGCAGGGCTGCTTTCTCCTGTACCATCTTGGAATGTGGCATTTTTATGGTGTTTCATGTGCTTTGACCCAAATGATCTCTCCTAGCAGTTAGGGAGTGATGAGACCCTCCTTTTCTTCTGCAACCACAGTACAGTTTTTTTCCCCTCAACAGTTTTAACTTGCCAAGCCCTCAGTTCTCAAAACAGCTAGGAGGTTTTTGAGAGAGAGGCACGAGGAAGAAAGAGCCTTGTGACCCACAGCTTGTGTTGTTACATGTGGACTTGTGTATCTGTGACCTGCTACAGCTACTCTTTTGTCATGCTTCAGCTCAGCTAACAGAAAAAGGCATAGCTGTAGTGGTCTGCTGGCCTTTGAATGGGGCAGGTGGTAGCATGTATCTGATACTGACAGCACACAGACTAGTACATAAGCTGCAACATCTTCCAGCATGTGGAACTGAATCCAGCAAAATGTGCTGCAGTAAATTAATCTAACAGATGAAGCTCTGTAGTCTTTCTTCTATCCCTGTGCTCTCCCTTTAGCCATATTTTGCCTGCCTGTTAGCTATGTCAGTTGTTGTTCTTCTCGAGATGTAAAGTACTTTCTCCAAAGTGTTTATTTTATTTGGGAGGGAAACAAGAACAAGATAATCTTGGCAAGATTTAGAGATGAATTTGCAAGCATGTTGGAGGAGTTGGGAGGAGTTAACCAGACAACATTTGCAGTTGTTGAGATTCTGCATCAAATCCTTCTTGAGCTATCTTGAAACTTAAAATGGCTTGGCTATTCCAGAGAACAAGGTCAGCGTGAAGTGTTGGAGTCTTTTTCAGAGCCAGTTTCTTCTGTTTCATAAGTAAGCATCTAAAGATGGGTCCTTGCAATGGCATCTTAAGGGCAACCCTTGCTCTGAGTAGAGCTGGTAGTGATGCCAGTTACACAGTCATTCCCCATTTGGAGGGGAATTTTTTCTTCAAAATATGACCCTTTCCTCCACAGCTTGAAAAATGTTACCAAGCTGGAAAGACATCTTTGCACATTACATGTTAGGCTTCTCTATACTATCAGCAAAGTTGTTTACTTCAGGAAGGGGTCCTTGGTTCCTTGTTTCTGCCCTCCTTAAAGACTATCAGCAGTTTAATTAGAAGATGTGTTTGAAAGGGCTGTGTTGGACTTACCTCTGTTAGCTTTGTCTCGCTGTGACTACCTCTGTCATGACTAATCCCTGGGTTGAAGAATCATTCTGGGTGGAGAAGTTGTAGGTGCCCTTCCTCTGGGACTGGGAAGAGCAAAGTAGGTAGGGTTGCTGCAGCAGCTCTTGAGATGTGAAATTCTTGTGTGAATTAAGGCTTGTCCGAGTGAGGAGGTAGTCAGAGTCATTAGTTATGAAGTGGGTTGGGCTGTATGGGGAGAGGAACACCTTAACTCTTGTAGTATGACCATCATCACAGGAATTTGCTCTGGAATGTCTTCTACAAATTTGTCTATCTATAGAAATCTACCAGAGAAGAGAGAGGGGTGGTTGTTCGGTTCCGTGTTCGCCTCCAAAGCTATGTGATTGCCAAAGCAGTTTTGGTTGCTGCTCACTCCTTGCCCCTTTGTAACTTCTCACAGAGCAAAGTCGCCGTGATGACCTGGAGAGCCTGGGTTATGTGCTCATGTATTTCAACCTGGGCTCGCTGCCCTGGCAGGGCCTCAAGGCTGCCACCAAGCGCCAAAAGTACGAGAGGATCAGCGAGAAAAAGATGTCAACGCCCATCGAGGTGCTCTGCAAAGGGTACCCTTGTAAGTGCTCTCATCTTGATGGCTGTCTTGTCTGCTGCTTGGCTTGTACACCTGCTGAAACCCCCTGGAATCCTGAATCCTAAAGGGCAGTGCCTAGTACCGGAACCAGGATGTGCTGCTGACACCGGTGATGAGATGGGTAACAGAGCAGTCTTGGCACAGTTCGAGTTCAGAAGTGGGAAATGTGTTTTTGTGGACAATCAAAATCTACGTTAGTAAGGGCATGAGAGTGCTGAGAGGGGGGATCTTTAGGACCTTGTGAGCAGTTTGGAAGGGGGATGGGCCCTGAGCTCAGAAGGTATGCTGATGATGCTGAATTCTTACTGGTTAATGAGGAGTCTCAGAAATAACCAGGCAATAAAGTGGCAAATGCAGTTCTTTGTAGGTAAACACGGAGTATGTATGTGAGAACAGAGAGGAGTCGTGGTCCCCGTGTCATATGCACAATAGTAGGCTCTGGCTGACCGGTGCCACTCACCAGTGAGCTGTTGCAATTACAGTAGATGGTTCTGTGAAAGCATCAACTTTGTGCTTGGTGGCTGCTGAGGAAAAGGAGTGTTAGGAATTACTAGGAAAGCAGCCCAGCGTGCATAAACCCATGGGCCACTTGCACCTTGCATACACCGTGTAGCTCTGGTCCATCCCAGTGTTTCACAAGGGATGTGGTATAACTGAGAAAAGGCTCAGGAAAGGGCTGAAAGGGTGACCAGAGGTGAGTTAATTTCTGCACAAGTAACGAGTTTGCTGGAATATGAAAAAGAGGTGGGTAGAGAGATGATAGGAGTCTATGCTCTTGACTATGCCTACAGAAGTTTGGATGGAAGCCGGTTATTTGGTGGCCCCAGTTTTTGTACTGAAAAAGAAACAAAGCTGGTTTCTGCCAGGTTCGAAGCAAAAGGATGTGATTCTTCACACAGCCAGTGGTAGACCTGTGGAACTCCTTCCCAAAAGATACTGTGGATACTTAAAGTTTACAGGAGTTCAAGGAGATGGGACAGTTACATGGAAGAGAGATCCTGTAATGATTACTAAATAATTAGAAATTACATCCAGATCAGGGAGTTCCTGGAGCTGAAATTAGGTGCTAGGCTAATGTTGGTGGGAGTGTCAGACATGTCTGCCCCACTCCTTCTCCTCTTGTCTACTTCTGGCCCCTGCTTACGACAGGCTACTGAGCTAGGAGGACTTCTGTTCTGAGTTGAACTTCCCAAAACTCATCTCCAGCTCTTCTTTAGGCCTGCATTCCTACTGTCCTTCAGCAGGCACTGTGACTTGCTAGGTCTTGCTTGGAGAAGCTGACAGAAAGAGATGCATAACATTTTCTCTGGTAAAAAGAGAGATGGGGTCCTTTTGGTAGCCAAAGCGCTGCAACCACCAGGCTCAGTTTGTGTTACACAGCTCTGTGTGCTGTCCTGGTCCAGCAAGCCACTGTTGAAAGGCTGCAGCAGCTCCATGGTGGGACCAGGGAGGTTGGATGGCCAGCAACAGCCATCAGCTGTTCTCTGCTCTCTCCAGCTGAGTTCTCGACATACCTCAACTTCTGCCGTTCACTGAGGTTTGATGATAAACCTGACTACTCGTACCTGCGGCAACTCTTCCGCAACCTCTTCCACCGCCAAGGCTTCTCCTACGACTACGTCTTTGACTGGAACATGCTTAAATTTGTGAGTGTGTTTGGCAAAAGGGCTGGACCAGGGTTGGTTTGTATCATGGAGATGGGGGAGGAAAGCTGGAAACTGCCTGCTGTTTGTGCTTAGCCCTGGTGAACAGCTTGAGCAAAGGGACCAGGTAAAGTGAAAAAGAGGCAGAGTTGTTTGGTGTATAACTAACTGGGGTATAGCTACTGTTGTATTAGTGGGTGTGTCTGATGGAGCATGTGTGTCAGTAGATCTATAGCTAGAGGTAGGTAGAGATAATTTTTCAGGAGAGAACTATATTTGGAGCTGGGACACAGACATGGATTGCAATAACAGCTGTAGTTCCATATGCTTTCTTTGTTTCTTTATGGAGTAGAATGATGTCCTTTCTTGGTGCAGTGGAAGATAGTGGGGCTACTTTTGGGGATGGAGCTCCACTTCCTTGGTGTGATGGAGCACCGTGTATTTTCTGTCCGGGGCTGCTGCTACCTCTCCTGCCTGACAGCCGTGTGTGGCATGGGGGTTTTTCTCCTCAGGGAGCAGCCCGGAACCCTGAGGATATGGATCGGGAGCGGCGAGAGCACGAGCGAGAGGAGAGGATGGGGCAACTNTTGAGAAGGGAGGGTGTCCTGAGAGAAACATGCAGCCTCTCTGTTTTGCTGTATTTTTTGCTTTTTTCTTCCTCTCCAGTCCTTAGCAACTCTTCCTTTTCTTTTGTAGACAAGTGTGCCATTTGATCACCTTGGGAAGTGAGGAGCAATTGCCACTGGACCAGTGTTTGCTTAGGTGAGCCTGTACTCATGCCTGGGAACCCCTGAGGAGGGAAAAAAGTGCCTTAGGTTAAGACTATATGTTGTTGTGGGGGATTGGTGTATTTCCTTTCCTTTCACCTTACTTTGAGATGTTTTTTGGCTTCAGAGGGAAGAGTAAGGTTGGCTGCCAAAACCTTGAGGGGACAGATTGTCTTAGGTATAAAGGTAGCTTCCATTTCTCTGGGAGGATAGGAAGAGTGGAGAAGGTGCTGGGCTGGGGAGCCATTTCATTAGTTCCTTATGAATGCTGTTCTGGCAGTGTGACAGTGTTGGGAAGGAGGGTGCTGAGCAGGTAATCAAGTGTGCAAGACTTTGTACAGCTACTGAGTGCCTCTTGTAGAGGAAATGACAGTAGCTGGGCAAGGTAACTCTGAGGGGAGGCAGGAGTGTAGAAGAAAGGGCTGATTTGATTTATTACACTCCAGCTGGTATTGGAGGTGCTGGGAAGAGCCTTGACTCCTAACATCTCTTGCCTTTTTCTCTCTTTTGGATTCTCTTTCTAGTGTCTTCACTGTATTTTTCTTTTAAAAAACAAAAAACCCAAAAAACAAACAAAAACCTTAAAAAAAATAAAAGACAAAAAAAAACCAAACAAAAGAACCCAACAGAATTTCTTTTTGCCAACGATGAGGAGTCAAGCTGTGCCCCCGCGCTGGTGTGAGCCGTTTCCAGAGGGCCACCTGTCCCCGGTGTGAGCGCCTCCGAGGAGCTGTCGACGCGGGAGCCGTGCGGGAACACCTCCGCTGCCCCCCAGCCCCTACCGCTGCCCCCACTGGCTACCCTCAGTTCCCTCTCCTGGCTCTCTGCTCCTGGTTTTGATTATTTTTTTTTTCTTGGGTATCTTCTCCTGCGTTATGGTTTTTTTTTAATATTATTTTCAAGTCATATGGCTCTAGCCATATAAATTTAAACTTTGCTCTCCTTTTTTTCTGAGGGCAGGGGATGGTGGCGGGTGAGTGAGGTTTTAGTTTGGTCTTTTTTTTGTTTTGTTCTTTTCAGGAGCCTTGTGGGCCAGGAGGGTATCAGATTCCAGCCACGCTTGATGGTAGAAGTCTGATTTTTATTATTATAACAGAATTTATTTTCTCAAGCATTAAACAAATTTTAAGCTGTGAGGGGAATTGTGGCAACAGCCTAATCATTGACTCGGGCTTCCTTCCTTGGGTGGCTTCTCTACGGTTTCTTTCTTGGCTGTTGGGAGAAGTGCCAGCCTTCCCTGATCCAAGCGGTCCTCACATGCCAAGGGATCTCTTTGGAGAGGCACCTGGTCCCATGGAGGATGGGATTGTTGGAGCTGACATACAGGGAGAAATACACTTCGCATCCCTGCAGCGGGGTCTTTTTTTCGTCTGGCTGTGCGTGTTTTTCTATTTTTATTTTTTAATTAAAACTTGTTTTAATTCCTGCGGAGAGAGTGTGGGACTTGAGGAGAAGAGAGGGGCGCACAGAAACTGGAGTTTGGAGTTCTTTCAGAGTGATGGCTCTTGCTCTCTCCTTTCCTCATGCAACCCCAAGTAAGATCCACCAATACATGCACAATCCCTTCCTGCCCTCTCCCACCC
>VYZQ01014567.1:61176-73522 GCA_013400655.1 Mystacornis crossleyi | reverse complement strand
ACAGGAGCTGGGGCTGGGACAGGCATCCCCAGCCTGGACCAGGAGCTCACACAAGGATGCTCACACGAGGGTGCACACATTTGTTTCCCCTGCCTCCCATTTCAGAGCAGCAGGGGAACAAAACACTTCAGGGATAGGAATAGGGATCAGGCCATGGCCTGATGGCTGGGACACAGGGTGGGCATGGAGGGGCTGGAAGGACAAGAATCTTCCCATTCTAGAGGTGAGACACCGGCCACCAGGGCTTGGGCTGTGAGCGGAGGAGCAGAAGCACTGTCAGACTGCTCCATATGAGCTGTTGGCTCCAGGAGGCGAAGTGTGAAGGTGAAAGACCTAAAGCTCTCGCTGGAAGAGGCTGAGGGTCAGAGGAGAGGGAGCTGAACCATCAGGCATGTGTTAACTCCCACTGAGCTGCACCACGCTGCCACACGCACACGCTCACACCAACTGCTAGCAGCTCATCCTCCAGCAGGAGCTGGTGGAGGAATCCCACAGGGAACCCAAAACACTCTAGGCTGGAAATCACTACTCGCAGCAGCTCTTATTTTTAAACATAGGTTGCAGCCCTTATTTACCAGCAGGCGCAATGTTGTTGGGAGTGGGGACTGCGGATGCCGCACTTGCCTTTCGTGAAGTGAACCTCCTGTTTTGACTGCAAGCTAAATGATGCTCAGTTATTTGGGGAGGAATATTTCCAGCTACACAGTGTGAGCCAGAGTTATCAGCCAATTAAGTATTTATGGCCAATTCCATTTTCCTAGCAAGATACTTGGAAAGCAAGCACCAGTTACATCAGAGCAATGGGTTAAACTGTGCTCTTCTACAAACGCCTCCATGCTGGCCTACCAGAGCCTGCACACACACAGGGCCTGTAAAAACTTCTCTTAAGGCTCTGCTTGAAAACAATCCATCACCAGAGTGTCGTTTAAACACTGCAGCAGTAACTCAGCCTGTCTTCAGTGAAGCATCAGCAGAGCATGAAGCAAAAGGCCAGGTGCTCCCAGCCCCACAAGGAGGGTTAGCTGTGATGGGGGCTTCACATGGACAGGCTATGCTGTCAGCTGTCACCAGGGGAACATCTGGGACAGCTCTTCACTGCCTGACCCTTGCCAGGTGGATCTGACTGACAACCACGTGCAGCATCTCTGCCAGGTGCTGATTTAACCCTGGTTTCCTGCTTTTCCAGCATGGGCCTCTAATATGCTCCTCTCTTTCCTAGCATCACTTAGCTCCAAACCCAAACTACAACCTTCAGGATGCACCAACAAAAGCAGAAACAAAACAAAACAAAACAAAACAAAACAAACAAAACAAACAAACAAAAAAACCAAAACAAAAAAAAAAACCAAACAAACACAAAACCTCCCAACAAAACAAAACAACCAACCAAACAAAAAAACCCACCCAGAAAAACCCCAGAAACCAAACCAAACCCTACTGCCTACCCCAGATGTTGAGACAGCATCACCACCAGCCTTCCCCCACCACTTGAGTTCAACAACCAGCTGCACACAGTGTGACACTCACTCAGCTTCCCCAGCCAATACCCACCCACTCTTCTCTGGTCAACTCCATCAACAATTTTAGGGCAGACTCCTGCTTTCATAAGGAATTGTACAACCAGCACGGTGGTATGGCAAAGGGCAAACCTGTTAATAACTTGTCTTTGTTTTGAGCCCGTAGTGGGTTGTTTACAACACTCTCCAATTTCTGTGAAGTAATGCTTAGCATTTACAGAGCATGCAGGAGTCCATGGGTGGCATGTACCACTTGAGTCACCCTCCTCCTGTCACAGCATCTGCCACAGACCAGCCAGTCACTTGGATGTTGGTAATCATACATCTCCAGGGCAGCCATTCCCCTTCTGCAGCATCCTCATGATGACTTAGGTTTTAACTTTTATATTTTTTGAAACCCTGTACTGCTTAATGTGTAACTCTGAAGTTTCTTGTAGCCTGTTAGCTGTTCTCTTATGCCATATAGACGTAACAAAGCCTTTCAAAGCTTGCTCTCCAAGGACACCCAGCCTGTCCTAGGCCCAAAAATGTGTAAACCAACATCTTTAGAAGGGGAGTAAGTTTGGTGAAAATGACATCGTTAACTGAAGCTTTAATTGGAGAATTAACCCTGATATGCAAATGAACCAAACTTATCAAAGTGTGAAGAACTCGTGACTCAGGGTCCATCTTGGGTGTTGCCTCTGGCCTGCCCAGGGCGTACCCTTCAAATAAATACCTGCCTTTATTCCCTTACTCCTGTCTAGTCTCTGTGTTTGAGGTGGCCACCTCAGGCATCCCTCAGATGCTGACACAGGGCCAGGCCCCAGTGACCAAGAGGGTCACTGCAGCCTTCATAACTGCTGGGCTGTGATGGTGGGTGAGAGAAGTCAGCCTAAACAAGGAAAGGAAAATACTTCCAATGTAGGTAACAGTGCGAGGTGACAAACATCTAGGTTATACCACATTAAGTGTAACTGTGGTCACTCAGTTCACTTTCCTGCCCTCACTGCAGCTGGTGTTAATCCAGTGATATTTTCTTAGGCTTTTAAGTGGTGTTTATCATTTATCATCTCCCAGCAGTAGGGGAGTGACAGCAGATGGTTCGCCAAGCCCAGGAGGACTGGAAAGCTGTATTCCAGATGCACTGATACGCCTCAAAAGTTGTGACCAGTCACCAAGGCATGACCGCAGTTCAGTCCGTGTGTCCAGCTCCTGGGGAGGTGCTGCGATTTTTAAAAGGAAAACAACCCTCCAAAAGTTGGTATGAGAGCACCAAGCCCTTACAGCACCTCCCGCTTTGTGCACAGAGAGGCAAAGGACAGAGAAGGCCGCAGGTACGGTATTTAAAACCACTGCCAGCTCAGAACACACTGCTGACCTTCAACAGGGACCGCAGAGTAGCTGTTCTGGTTTAAGCTAATTGGTACCTGAAACAAAAGGCAGTGCAAAATTGGTGTCAGGAAATAAAAGCGGTACTCGCCTATGCTCTTAGCACGAGGTGTCTGCAGCACGTGATGCCAGCACAGCACCCCAGGTGGAAAGGTGAACTTCTCAGCTGCAGCCCCTCTTGATGGACATTCCAGCTCCAGCCCACTGGCTCTCCTGACAGCTCCCGTGTGGCCACTTCAGCACGGCGACTTGCGCCGTGCAGTTGTCTGCGAGTTACTGCGGGCACTTCTGCACATCACACACACATTATACAGACACTCGGAGCACTGCCACTCTTGACACTGCACCCGAGAAAAAAACACCTCTTCAGGGTCAGGCAGGGGCAAGGTGCTGCCAGCTGCAGTCTCTGCTGAAGGGGGCCCTCGGCTGAACACGAAGCACGGGGCACTAAGAGTGTGTGCTGACAAAGGGTTGATCGCAGGAAATGAGTCATCCCCTAAGTGACTCCTGTCAGTTTAAGTGCACAGCAGGATAATACATCCTGGCACCCAGCACTGAGCCAGCCCTGATAAGCCACAGCAAGCAAGAGCTGGACCTGCACTTGAATCTGAGGGCTCTTGCCACGCTCAAGAATATTTGCCCCCTCTTCTCTGCCAAATATCCCAGGAGAAGAAAAGATCTTTTGAGGGCAATATTTTAAACCTAAATGTATGAAAATTTCCTTGTATAAAAGCTAAAGGAGTATATAAAATGCTCAAAGAGAGAGAGACTGGTGCTGCCACTCTTGTTAGTTCTGGCATATACTGCTTCGCTCTCATTCATGAATAATTTTCTGTGAGACCTGTCTGAGTGAGTCCTCTTGTGCATGAAATGTCAGCAGTCCTGGAGCCCACACCTGCCCAAAGTTGTACCAGCCTGAAACAGGTATCCTGCACCTACAGAGATGGTTTGGAAAGCAGAGTGGTGTGGATTGCTTTTTAAGGCCATGGAGATTCTCCCAGAAAAAGCAGCCTGGGGCCACCTGCCCCAGACATGGATGTTACCAATCCCACTGGGTTTTTCTGCTCCAGGACCGTGTGTCACTCCCAGTGCCAGCTGCCAGCAGGCACACTGGTTGTGACTGACAGCCTTGGACAAACACCCTGCTCCCAGGGGCTGCTCCCCCAGGTGGAGGAAATCCCACTTCTCACAGCAATTCACAAATAAAAAGCAGACCGGTTTCTTGAAATGTTATTTATTCCTCAAAGTGTACAACTAGAATATAAAAATATTCTTTGGTGAAAGCAAACCAGAAAAGGGTAGCAAATGAAGACCAAAGGAAAAGCATTTCACTGTTCCAAGGGAAGAAGCCTTCAGAGACAGAGCTTGGAGACTCCTCAAGCTTGGAAGTTAAGGTCATATTTCCGTATCACAGAAACTTCCTCTAGCAGGTCCATAAGTTATCTACCTCATTGTGACTCATAACCTGATGGAATGGGTTTCTAGTTTGTTCTCTTTGAGAACCCAATTACTTCAAGTGCATCACACCAGTAAATGAAATCAGTGCAGTGCTTTATTTATTATTAGGCATTTGTTTTTCTTTATTGTGACTACATTATAGCTGCCACAAATACTCCAAGCAGCTGAATTAAAACAACACACTTTCTTGAATATTTCCAATCTAAGCCTTGGTATTTTTCACGTTCTCCAATACTTGGATTTTTCTGACTAATGAACTCTTCCAATTGCTGGAAAATATTGAGTGCAATTAGTACTTCAATGCACAGCCTCAATGTACGCCGTGCCTAGCAGCTGAGCTCTGTAAAAGAGCCCAGTGCTTGGCAGAAGAACTAGAAATCCAGAAGATAAAAGGGAGATTTATGCACACTCCCACCAAGGCCTAATGCAGAATTTAATTGGCAAGGTTAGCAATAAAGGCGCTGCAGAGAGAGCACCGAGGTTATGGCCCCAGTACAACTCACAAAGCAGTAACAAGTTATGATTCCCAGGCTAAAGAATTAGAAATTACATTTGGTTCCTCAGCTCGCACTCCCCCATGCCAGGCTGCACAACGTGATCAAGCCACTCTACTCCTTTGCTCCTCTAGTCCAGTTATACCTCTTCAAGGGGAGATACAAATCACTCCCTCCAACCCTTCTGCAATTTCATCCAGCCTCTGCCGGCACTCCTCCCGCAGCTGCTGCAGCTCTCTCTGCAGGCTGGCCTCTCTCATCTGCAGTTCTCTGATCACCTCCGTAGCACTGACAGCTGAAACCGGCTCCTTGGATACCTGAGACTGACCAAACCCTGCTCTGCTGGCAGGATGCTTGTTTCTCAGCACCAGCCTGCACGAACCATGCATTTTCATTTTCTTTGGAGCGTGAAGGGATGCAAGACCTCGCAGTTTCACTTCAGTGCTTTCCTGTATCTTTCTAGCAGTGGCAGAGAACCCCTCCTTCTGTAGGTCTTCTCTTGCTGCCACCTGTAGAGGGAAGAAAAAGTACAGGAAGGGAAGAGTATGGTACATTTCTGGGAAAAAAATCCTCCCCCCAGGAAACAACACAAAACGTCATGTTTGGACTAGGACGTACCAGAAAGAAGAGCCAACTGTGAGTGTGAACTGAAGTGTGTGGCAGGGAAAACTGAATTAAGCTAACATGTGCTTTCAGTCAGGCAGCAGCCTCAGTAACCAGAAAGCTGCCTGTAGTCATTTGTTTGCAGATTCACAGTCCAGCAGCCCCCAGTGATGACTTACTCACAAGGCCCTGCATGCGTCCCTCTTACTGGGGAGTGGGTGGTTTGGCTTGAGAGCAGAACACGTGCAGCAGAAAGGGACACCCAGCAGAGTGACCTTCATCCCTGCCATGCTTTAAGCCACCAAGTTGTCATAACAGATTAATTGCCTCGTGAATAACAGCATTATTTCGGTTTGCAAATGCTTTCTGCATTTGGCAATGCTGAAAAGTAGGGGTGACAACTGTAAGCTAGCGATTCCTTAATTCTCAATTCTCATTATGGGGTAACAATTAGGAAAAGGAAAATAATGGAGCAGAGACAAAGACGTATAGGCCAAGACCAAAATGAGTACCAGGCAGCACACTTTCACTGAAGACAGGCCCCAGTAAAATAAAAGCTTTTCTTGTGACAGCATCACAGTCTGGACAATAAAAGCAATTGTATATACTGGGATTTTTCCAAAGCATTTGATTTAATGTTCTCTAACAATTTGATTTGAAGAACTTGCAAGATGGTAATTGCCTTGCCAATTTTACTGGTGGATTAAATATGAATTCAGTGACTCATCTCAAAATGCACTTGTCAGTGGGGAAACATCTGTAAAAGAGGCACCCTGCTAAGGCCTTCAGGGAAATGGATCTTGGCCCAATGGGATTTTCTGTTTCTGCTATGGCAAAAAGCTGCCAAATCAACTCAGTCAAAAAGCAGCAAAGTTTCCGAAAAGTGATGCTGCCTCTGCAACCTGCATAGATTCCAGAGCTCTCCTGAGACTTGTGTGCAGTTCTGGAGTTCATGCCTCAAAAAAACACAGGGAAACAGAGAGTAGGATTCACAGCAGGTCACCCAATGACCCACAGCCGAGAAAACAAACCTTAGAATATGAAACTTAAGAGAATTCATAATATTCCATTCATGGAGACAGATATGTCATTTGAGTTCCTAGAACATAGTGGAAAAGAAGGTGGTAAAGATCAGACTTTGCTGACAAAGCCATAAGATCAAATGGATGAAAATTCAAGTTAAAGATATTCAGCTTCAGAGTAAGACATTGTTTCCTGCTGTGAGGATAATGAACCATGAAATGCTTCACTGCAGCTCCAGGGATGAATCCTTTGGCCAAAGCTCAGCTCAGGTCAAGCTCAGTGCTAATGATACCCCTTCCAGCCTTGAAATTGCTCTGCAACCCCTCCCTTTCCTGCCCGTGGATGAAGCTGAACAACTCCTTGGGGTTTTAAATCTGCAGATCTGCATTAAGATATCTGTACCTCAAAGATCAGGGCTTTGACAAGTTCCCTGTAAAGTCAGGGATATTTTGGCAGCTCTCTGAAGCACCAGAGATCAGGCAGAGCTCAAAGCAGCACCAGCTGCAAGGATAGGAGTCCTAAGGTAGCAAAGCACCTGCAGCATTTCCCACTGTCAAGCTACAGCTGCTCAGGGTCAGACCAGATGCTGTCTGCGAGAAAAAAAGGATTTTTTCCCCCAGATCAGTGGGGAAGGTTTTATTACTGAAACAAGTTCAGAAGGTTATGACATAGAGAGGATCAGTCTACACTCTCTGACAGTGAAACACTGCAGGTGCGACGGCTGCAGTCACCGTTAAATTTCCCCACTGACACCAATTTCACCAGGGCTTCACTCACTCATCCCACATCTTCCTTCAGAATATCTTCATGAGTTTTGCAGCCAAGTAATTAATCCTCTCCATAAGTCTTCTGATGAGGTATTCTCACCCCTCAGCCTCCGCTTAAAGAAGATTAAGAAAATCAATCAAATCAGAAAAGGAGTACATTTCTCTGAATTTTTACTAATACATTAAAGGCTTTATCGATGCAGAACCATCTGTTAAAGGAGACCTCTGTTGATTAAGGCATTTGAACAGAGAATCAAAGCTGAGAGAAGTCTGTCTTTGTCCTTGTCCAAGAAGCAGGGGTCCCTCTTTATCATAATCCCCGAGGAATCCCAGTGACATCTCTTGCTGTTGGCTGTAAGAATAACTGAGGTGCAATTCTCTAACACTACTTTAGAAGGAACAAAACAGAAAAAATAAATTCAGTGTTATCTGGTCTCCCCACAGCCAATGAATAAATGGAAAATGATGTTTGCACAAAGTGGATTTAACACTGGAATCCAGGATGGGAAAAATTTCCCGTTAGTTACAAACAACAACATCACTCAGCAAACAGAGCCCACAAAATGTTATTTATTTTTCACATTAAACGCAAGCAGAGGCATAGTAGGGCTGTATAAAAGCATTCTTAATGAAACATAGGTTTTCATTCTCTCCACCAGTCAAAACTGGAGAATTTTATTATCCATTACACAAGGCACATGATGGAGGAGCAGCATGCTTCTCTCAGCACTAAGTGCATTGAGTTCTAACCCACAGCAACAGCAGGGATAGGAATCACTACAGGGGAGCAGGAACAGTTGTCAGGACAAGGACAGCAGCCTTACAGTCTGGAAATCAGAAGTGTAGCAGAACCTACACCCAAGTATCAGAAGGGTGTCGCACATGCTATCTTCTATAAAGAGGACCAGCATTTCCTGGGAGAACATTAGATAAATTTGAGAAGGGAAATTTTTAAAATTATCAATATTAAATAAGAGAACAAGTTCAGCAAAGCACTATTTGTTTCCTCTCAGCTTCAATCTGGAATTGGAACGCTAACTCCAGCTCTGTTCTTCTTGGAAGACTCTGCAAACATATGTATGGCCACAAATACTCTTGTTGCAGTTTATAGACTTCAATTGCTAAAAATCTCTGAGGGTTACCTTCAAGCAATATCCTCTACTCTTCACAGCCTGAATGCTTGTGAAAATACTCAATAATCTCCTCCTGTATGGTTAATTGATGCTCCTTAGCAGCTTGCTGTCTCCCATTAGTCAGCACACAACGATTATTCTACTCAGCAAAACAATCTCAATAGACCACTTTGTATTAAACAAACATATTGTAAAAGATTAGGAGCCTCAGCATTTTGAGCCTGCCTGTTTCTATCCCACAGCTCTGCCTTTCAGCCTCAATCTACCAGCTGGAATTTGAATTCCCAATTAGGTGCGGAGTGCTGTCTGAAAACTGCTGCACATCCTCTCCAAATAAATACAACAACATGATAATCATCTTTTCCACTTGTACAGAACCATCCTCATCCCAAAGGGACCCAGTGCACTTTGAGAAAATCCACTCCAAACACAGAGGGAATCAGCATCTTCAAACTGACACGTACCCTGCTCTGCAGGGGGTTGGGTTCTCCCTTCAGCTCTTCATCTCACCAACTGCTCTTTGGGACAGGACAGTGGCTAAACTTCCCTGAGCGCTCCCAAATATTTTCCTTTAGATAACTTCAGTCTTGAAAAGGTATTAGGAACTGAAAGCTAACAGGAACACTATAAGAACTTTCATGTTCTAAGAAGAAGCCAACAAACCAGTGGAGTTGCAGGGAGCAGTACTGCATCTTAGGTCAGCCTGAAAAGGGACCAAAGTGACGGCCAGGCTGCGCTGTCCTCCCCAAACCCGCACGGTGCCGAGGGCTGCGGTGTGCACAGGCACAGATACTGCTGGCATAGCCACAGGCAGGAATGTGCAAAGGAATAAGCACTACAACAACACAGACCTCTTCAACACTGCCTGGAGGGTGGGCAGAGACAGGTGGCCTCTAGTCCCCAGCGTGGTGGAACCAAGCCTGGCAGGACATCCCTCAAGCATGGAAAGGATTTACCATCTCCCTGGGACATCCCCGGGATGCTGCGTTTACAAAACCATTAGGGCTGGCATCTGACTGAGGAAAATGGCCAAGCCAAAACAGAAAAGGATGGGCCCAGTACAGAGCTGGAAAGGGGAACATCCAAAGGGGAAGGACATCCAGAAACCAGGCTGAGCAGGCAGCTTGGTTAATCCACCATGGTGGATTAACTTTTGCACCAATGCACAGAAGAGGCTTCAAGCCTGCGAACACCTACACACAGGATAAATTGCCCAGCACTTCCTCAGCCCAACCTTCTCTGAAATGTCTTCTAACCAAACACAGCTGTCTGAATGAAAAGGATAGCCAGTAATATCTCAGCTGTTTTCAGTCCTGGGAATCCTCTGGCTTTGAATAAATTTCGTAACAATGAGTCCAGTGGGTAAATCATGGCAAAGGTAACGTGCCAGATATTCTGAGTATGCTGCCTTCCAGTTTCTTTGCATGTTCCACAGTTCTGAGGCCAGAACAGTGTTACCCAGATCCACCTCCTCTGGACATGTGACAATTTGCCATGTGGACAGCCCCTGCTTTCTGCTGCCCATCTTGTGTAGTTCTGCTTCCATCAACTGCTTAGACGCCCTACACATTCAACTCACTTGATCCTCCCTCAAAGGGAGACCTTTCAGCCCCTCAGCTCCCTCACACTGGCCTGAACCTTTCTGGTAATGAGCTTCCCAGAGCTCTGTGTTTCATTCCATAGGGCTCGGAAACATGCCAGAGAGGCTGATCTCTCGCATTTTTAATAACTCACTATTAAAAAGTGCAGTAAAAATTATGCACAAACTGGTTCTTTTTCTGCTAAAAAGCAAGCTGAACATGAACTTATTCGGAGAGAATGTTACCAACATGCAAGACATCCCAAAGAGATCCTAAGACATCTAGATAACCACATTATGTTACTTAATTAATTTCCAGTAATGGCCTAGCAAAACTGACAATCTTCCAAATGCTGGAAGTCAACATTTCAGCTTGTTAAAACTTCACATGGCAACCTGAAAGCCTCAGAAAGCAAATGAATGCTCTGCCTCTCAATTACATCCTTGAAGGAAGCCCCTAACAAGAGATGGCGGTCTAAAAAGCAGCAGCAAGGAAAGGTCTAAGCATCTACTTCCAGGAAGAGGAGGGGGAATCACAGGAGCATTTCCATTTTATGACTGTATTGTTGCCAGCTTCAAAGAAGGAATAGCAAACCAAACAGTTGGAGTTTCTTTTGAAGTGGATGATAAAGACCAGAATCGTGTCATTACTTTTAAATCACAATCTCTTCATATTATTCTAGGAGTTTTGCAGGAACAGTTGGAACAGTATTGTTCAGAAAAAACACTCTGCACAAGCCTAGAAATGGCACATTTTCTGTCTCCACTCCTATCTGTCCACTCCTCCTCTCATATTTCTCTTATGAACAGGGAGAAAACCCCACATGCATACAGGATGAAACACAAATTATCCCTGCCAAGCTGCACAGATATTACAAACTGTGATGGCTGCCTTTGCCAGAAAACACAACGAGCCTGGGAGCCTCCTTTGTGCTCCCAGACACAAGAACAAACAGAAAAATCTCAGATCTTGTCTTTTGGGGTTGGGGAGTGAAAGGAAATTAGGAAATATGAACAGATACAATATCCAAGCCACCAAATCATGCTCCTTTGCCATCAGGGCGTAATAACTCAACACATTTCATGAACTCTGAAAACACCACATAGCATCTGACTTGCAGAATTTTGTACTCCTAAATGATGCTCATTTCCGAGTTTTATTTTAAACCTATCATGTCTAAGGAAGGCCCCTGTGCCTGGGGAGTTGAAAATGATGAAGTGAAATATTATACGCTTGGCAATATAAGATTAATGAAGGGTCAGAATGCAGGAGTAGAAGAGACCTGCCAGGCCAGTCGGTGCACTCACCACCCTGGCTCCAAACAGCTCACCACCACGTCACAGCATCCCAAGCAGGGCTTCACCAGCCTGGAGGAGCTGCCCAGAGCTCTCAGCCTCCATGTAAACTGAGCAGACTCTAATTCAACAGTCAAGCATCAATTTTAGATAAAGATCTGTAAGTGAAAAATGAAAGCGGGATAAGCACAAAGATACTGGCATCTCCCCAAGGCTGCTGTGCAGAAATCCTGACAGCTGGGCACTGGAAACCAGGAATGGCAAATTAACACCAGTTTAGGAGCCTTACATTTCCAGAGTGGAATCCAAATCAGTGCAGGGGCTGAGCCTTACAAGCAGTTGTCTTTAATCAGTACAAACACTTTATAAAGGATCATTATTTATACCTTGTGTTGCCTTAAGAATTCAGTGTTTTTACCACTACCACCCCCAAGAAATCCCTTGCAGAGCTGCAATCCCAGCTGATAGTCTATCTGGGATTCAAAGAACAGAATACAGAAAACAAGGATTTGCAGACTACTTTTATGAAAGTCCTCCTTGTCAGCACTGAAAATACAGCACCAAGTAAAAAAGAAAAGAGCAAAAGGAAATAATAAGCAGGAGTATCACTAACATAGTGAGGGGAAGAGCAGAGTCCACTCTAAGCATTAAATAAAAGTAGAATACAATCAAAGCAGTCACAGGGATCCCACAATTCCTACCCACAACCCCTCTGTGTTCCCACACAAGGACTTCCACACTGTACACACACGTACAACACTGTGTGCTCAGTGCACACAGAGCAGCACTGAAAAGCAGCGCCCAAGAAGATGCCCAAGCAGAGTTTGTCTCGACCATCATCAGAGATTGCAGGAACTGAACATGCCAGCACTGTTTCTCCTTGTACAGAACAGAAATCAATAACCCAAGAGGTCTGTGTGACCCCAAAGATATAAAAACAACTTTTTTCACACATAAATAGGGTGAGGGCTTTACCCTTCTTTAACAAGAAACAATAATTTGGCTGGGGCACCAGTTTCATTGAAGAAAAATGTTTACTTTTTTTTTTTTTTTTTTTTTAACAATTATTGTTAAGGATAAGACACATGCTTTTCCTCCTTTGCTG
>VYZQ01014567.1:39880-60800 GCA_013400655.1 Mystacornis crossleyi | reverse complement strand
AAAAAATTTTTTTTTTTTTTTTTTTTTTTTTTTTGAACAATGATGGTTAAGGATAAGACAAATGCTTTCCTTCCTTAGCTGTAGACAGTGACCCATTCAGCCTCAGAGGAGCAGAGAAAGGCACTATTTCAAGGGATGCTGTGAATGCATAATTGACAGAAAATCAAATCCTGCAGCTCCTACTGCTAGGAAAAATTATAGAGCAGGGGGGACAGGACCCTGCAGAGCCCATGAAGTTCAAACATTTGCTGAGAAGGAAAATCAGGCCCCCAACCTTCAGAAAATAATCTAAAGGCATTTGCTGCTTATACACAAATGCACACAAGTTAAAGCAAAAGCACTATCTGAAATCAGCTGGTTTGGAAACACTACAACACTGAGTAAGCAGGTGTTTTACCATAAAAAATACCTTACTCTAATTTCAAATTCTTGTCTTATAGTAACTTGCCCAAAGGTAATTTCAAGCCTCTAAGAAAGTTACAGAGTTAGTACTGCAGCTCTATAAGCCTTGTCTCATTGAATCAAGGTTCTCTGCTGTCAGCTTTCAAGGGTTTTAATTTTCTGCTGCAATTTCTACATGCTCAAGACTAACCAGTTTAAAAAGCTAGAAACCATCACTTTATATTTTAATAGCTAAAGACTTCCCACACTGTCCTGCCTAAATGAGGTTTCTTTCTTCTCGTGAGATCCTTGATTGTACACAAAGAGACTTGAAATAGCCCATTTAATGCCAATGCTCATGCATTTGTAGATTAAAGTCATAATAAACTGTTTGAATAGTCTAATCTATCACAAAGCACAGGCTACAGTCTCCCACCTGGTAATTTCTGCAATGTTCTGCTACATTTTAGTAAACTACAGGGTCTCTTCTACAAACATACAGGTTTGGGTTTCTAAACACAGACTCCAGCAGATCAAAATACTACCCTATCACTGCACTACCTCAGCAGTGAAATCCAATTATGATTAAAAACACGCCCTTTTCAGCAAGTTCCACCTCAGCCACTGGGTCTGCTTATACCATCTTTCATCTAAAGTCTAATACCCTCAAAATTCCACTTCTGCCTAGGAATTTGCAGAACACAGCCCGGCTATGAACTTCGCCTTGGTTAAATTACACTTTTCTCACTTCTCAAAAAGCCAGACCAAATGAATTCCTTTATTACTCTTCCTTTAATCCTTTCCAACCTTTCACCCATTTCCCACCTGTGATGGTGGTGTAATCGGTGCCAACACATTTCATTAAACTCTGAATTGTGATCTATATCTTACCTGTCATTCAATGGCCAGTGGCAGATAGCAACACTTAGTTGCCAATAATGTAACAACTTTTCCATGACCCATTACCCTTGATTTCCTGAGGCCATAAAATGCCTTTGGTTTGAATATAACCAAAATAAAACTGACTTGAGGTACAGGAATTGGTACTTCTCACTAAACCCAACCCCGGCAACAGGAAGAAACTTACATCTTTTGGCTTCACAATAATTACAGCAACTAAAGCAAAATTTCACCTTAATATAATCACTAATTTTAAACACTTGTTATTAGTTCAGCACGAGGAAAAATCTCAGGCCTTTGGAACTAATGGTGAATAAACGAAAGGGGTGACCCCAAAGTAATATTAATGGGGGCATTATTTGTCCCATAAACTATGAAGATATTTTAGAAGGGCTGTAAAGCTGAGCTATAGCAACTGACAGAATATGTAATTATACAAGCAGCTGCATTCCAAATTTTGCCACGATCTGCAATTTCCTGCAATTAGGGAGGAATAGTAGGCATCCCCAATCTTATGCATTTTAAAGCAAGACATTCACCATCAGAATGCTCCTGGTGCACCTACTGTCATTCCAAAACAAACTTACAGGAAAGCCAGGGGGAAGCTGGTTATCTGTCTTATCTAGGAATAGATGTTATAACTAAAAATACAGTTTTAGTACCCAGAACACACATAGCTGCATCCGAGGAGAAGAGCTGCCACAGCCTGGCAGGGCACTGCTGCTCCCTGCTTGAATTAAACATCAGATACTGCAAAGCACTTCCTAAGCCTTCAGATCAGCATCCACACTGTTCCCTCCAATGGAAAGACAGTGAGGAAGCACAGTAATGCAAAGTCAGATGCTAATTAAAGCATTTGACTCAGATAATTTCATAACAAGGAGTGACCTGATCTTGTTGGAATGGGTAACAAGATTTTCTTTGGGTTTGCTTGGTTTGTTTTGGGAGCTTTTTACTTTGGTTTTTCTTTAAGATAATCCAATGGGTCTGTACTTAAGACTCATGTCTCTAAATTCATTGATGGGAGTCAGAGAAGTCAATTTAGCTTAAGATAGAGGAAAAGGATACAGCATGAAGAAAACAGGAGAGAACAAGGTTAATGTTTTCCAGGGTCTTTACCAGAAAAATAAAAATACCCCTCCAAATATCAGTACAAAAGCACACGACCGATAAAAGCGTTGCCTGTGTGCTGAGCCTGCAAATATCTATGACGGAGACAAAGCCAAGGGGAAATGAATCCTCTTAGGCCTGAGAGCAGCTGAACTCTGTGAGAGCTGCACAGTGAGCCCGTGTGACAGAGCTGCTCGGGGCCAGGGCTGCACCCAGCTCTCCTCCTGCCACACAGCTGCACTGCATCCCACCCCTGAAGAGAGGCACAGAGGAAGCTCCTCCAAGGACGGCCCTTGGGATGGATCCCTAAAGGACATACCTGAGGCAAGCAGCCCAGAACTCAGGCAGCTATGCTGAAAGCCTCGTGAGATCCACCCCTTTTCGACAGAGCTATAAAAAAGTACCCTCGCTCAGGGGAAACCTTAGCACTCTCTAAAACTCCCCAAAAGGAGGCCGTAGCTGGGTAGGGATCGGCCTCTTCTCCCAGGTAACAAGCAATAGGACAAGAGGAAACGGCCTCAAGCTGTGCCAGGGGAGGTCTATGTTTGATACCAGGAAAAATTTCTTCACAGAAAGGGTTGTCAAACACTGGAACAGGCTGCCCAGGGAAGTGGCTGAGTCACCATCCAGAAGGAATTTAAAAGACATGTAGATGTGGCACTAAGTGACATAGTTTAGTGGTGGTTTTGGCAATGCTGGATTTGACTCCATAATCTTAGCAGTTTTTTTCAGTCTAAATTATTCTATGATTCCATGATTCTGTTCCATAATATTTTCTGTACTCTCGGTTTCTGATTTTTTGGCATATGTAGTATGCTTCCTAGTAGTTAAGTTTTGAGGAGAACAACTGAACTCAAAGAAACAAAAAAATAGGAGTCAAAAATGTAATTATACTACCACAGCAATTCTGCAGATCCAGACAAGGACAGATCTTAAAATAAAAAATAGTCTTCAAAGAAATTTCTGCACCAGCTCTGTTCACCTGAAGAGGATGCCAGCACAAAAAGAGCAGACATGAAACTTCAGCAAGACCATCCAAGCTGACCAACATTCCTGTGCTCTGGAGCCAGGAGCTCACCTGAACCTCTTCAGCTCCTTCCCAAGGAGATATGCAAGCCTGCCACTCGGGACGCTCGCTGCTCTGAGGAAGTGGGACAGCTCCAAGCAGGATCATCAAACTTGCAGACTCTTTACCAGCAACTACACTGAGACACAATCCAGACTTGTGAAAGTCCCATATGCCACACAATTCTGAATGCACACCACAGGAAATAAAAGTTTTTTCTGCTCCAAATTAGAAATCTTAAGCGTTTTACAGTATTTTCTAAAGTTCCATTCTACCATTCCAGCCTTTCACAATGCACTTCTTTTTAACTACAGTTTTATCTCTAGACCTTCCCAAATCCTTGAATTGAATTAGAAGATCCCAGAAATTAAAGTAGGAATAGGCACATACTGAAAACACATGATATGAAAACCAGAATATGTCAGTGTAAGTAATTTAGACAGTTGCAAAAAGGCTGCAGTGCTACTCTGAAAAAGACCCTGACAACTACAAATTACAAAGGAAGGCAACAGACAAGTATTGCTTTGGATAATAAATTGCTCACTTACTTTTCAATTTGTTCTACCAAACTTTTATCTTGGGCAGCGGAGACAAACACTGATGATAGATCATCTCAGATCTAGGTAGCCTGCAGAGGCTTGGAGGGTCCCACTTTGCTTTTAGAATACTTTTATCACTGTGCAACATGAAAGCAACCACTTCAGAAAGAGTGCTGCTTGTGCCTTGCACTTCTCTATTTTATCCTGCTTCGAGAGAAGAGGATGTGAAACTTGAAATTCAAGCAATGGGGTCCTTGTATACACAGCCAACAAAAGGAATGTTGATACAAACAACTCCTAAAATATAGAGATGAAAGGTATTACCACCTAGTCATAAAAATTTTCAGAAAAGGGTTTTTTCTTATCCAAGAACTACAAAGAAAAAGAAAACAAAAAAATCCCCCCATAACTTATAGGGAATTTCTTCACCCCCCAACTGGTTTTGTTTCCAGTTAGAAAATACTCCCTTGTCCCTTGCAGGGGCTTTGTATGACCACTGCAGAATTCCCCAGCACCCAGCCCTGCAGCTCTTCTCCCTGCTTTTGGGGAAGGCAGGAGTTGTGCATCCAGAGCAGTAAAGAAACTCAGCCTATTCACAACTATGGCATGAGGAAAATTAACTTCCAGGTGGAGATTTTCTACAGGAAAGATTTTCAGCGTTTCAGCGCAGACATTTTCTAAAGCCACTACTCTTCAAATGCATTCAACAGTGCCTATTATCCCACAATCTGAGGGTGAGGAGCAGCTGTAGGTGGATGTGAGGCTGCTTGGATGGCCCCTGTGACTCTTGCAGCAGTTAAAGGCCAGGCCCTACAGGCAGCTTGCAAAGGGAGACAATCAAACAGCTCTTAGGGCTTAGAGAGAGCCAGTAAAATGAAGAAAAATGGTGAGTTCGGAGCTCAGAAGTGTACTAAAGCTTTATTTAGATACATTTCTGGCTGGAGAGAAGATATGTGACAACACTAAATTACAACAGGTTTACTTTCATGTCAGCTCTCCTACAAGCACAGGGGACAAAAACAGAAACAAGGTGGATACTTTTTTCTCTTATGATCAAGTACTCTTGATTTCAGGCAGACAACTGAGAGAACACGGCCAAGGTTTCAGGAAAAAAGGAAACTAAGTTAAGCTTTGAATGCATGAATGCAAAGAATCCTTCTAAAAGCACCTCTGTCAACTCACCAAAAAAAAAAAAAAAAAACCTCCAAGCAGTGCTGCAAAGCACTCAATGATCCCAGTTCCTGCTGGCAGAGGGGGAACCCATCCCCACAGTCCACCTGGAGCTGCAAAGCAAGCCAGGTACTTCCTGGAAGTTACTGTCCCCCAAACCCCCTCTGAAGGGTTCAGTAAAACACACTAACAGTGTTTCAGGTAGAGCTATCTGAAATGCAGCCTCCCGGCTGTAGTGTTTAACAGGGCCTCTGTCAGCCAGCATTAGCTATGACCCCAAGGTGCTGCCCTTGTGGAGGACAACGTGCGTTGTAGTGGCTCACCACTTGCAAGACAAAATCCAGCAGGGTCTTTACCAGAAAAATACAAATACCCCTCCAAATATCAGTACAAAAGCACACGACTGATAAAAGCATTGCCTGTGTGCTGAGCCTGCAAATAACTATGACAGAGGAAAAGCCACAGCGAAATTAATCCTCTTGTGTTTTCTGGTACCTCAAATCCCACCCATCAGCCTCCAAGCTTTTCAAAACATAGTGGTGCTAGGACCTGTACTTCCATATCTTGTGCATCTGAGCCCTGCAGACATTCTTAGTCTTCATCCTTGTTTTATTGTGTGCTTTAACTGTGAGAACCTAAGTGCTACACTTATTTCTTAAAATGCACTAAAACATTTACAGTGGCTACAAAACACATTCTCTCATTGCAGTGGGGGTTTTTTAAACTTTATCGTTAAATAAAGCTTATCTAAAATTTATTGGAGTATAACTCTCCAGCTGCATTTATTACATGTTTCATTGCCTTGGTCAGTATCCAACATCTTCGTAAATAATGCAAGGAAAATATTAACACTGGTTATTTATTATACTTTAACTGATCCTGTCACCTGAGCAAACATTTTGGCAAAGGAAGAGAAAGCAGCATCTTCTGGGAAGCAAGAAAAACTTTCACCCACACTTACTTAAACCCCAGAGTTCTGCACACAGAACAGGAGACAGCACTCAAGTTTTTAATGTTCCTCTCCTCCCTAAGGACATAGAGTCTTTTAGCATACATAAGGCCCATGAAAAATGTCAGGCTAGGTAATTTATTTTCAGTTACAGTTTTTGTGTGTGTTTGAAATCAGTTTGCTGATTTAGCCACTGGTACACAGAGTGCCTCTGTGTCTCACGCAGCTCGGCACTCATTCAGCAATCTGCACAGCAAGTTGCATCTGCAAACGAAGAATAAATACTTATCTTTCCAACCCTTTGTATGCTGCAAGCTTAACACTGACTATTCAAGTCTGGCCAGCCCACACAGAGTTCTCAGAAGCAAGCAAGAGTCTTTCAAAAAATCTCCCAGCTCTGCTTATGTGCAGCAACTTTCCACATGCAGCCCTAAACCAGGGTAACTTGGGACTTCGGGTCTAAAGCAGATTTTAGATCCTGCTGTCAAAAGGAGAGCTAGATGCACAGGCATGATTCCTTTTCTCCTCCCATCACAAGAGAGAGCACACTGCCTTCCATGAACAATCACTTGGATCTCTACAGGCACTTACCAGAAACAAGCAGTCTCGGATCTCCTGCTAAGGAATATTGATGAGTGAGAAATAAACCAATGCAAGAAAATACAAGAGCAAAGAGTGAATACAAAGATCAGGATTTACTTCCTACTGTTTACAGCAGATTCATGTTTTCTAATAGCCTAAATCTGCTAGAGCCATGGCAATTGCATCAGCAGCAAATTTAATCCTACATTTAACTGAATAAGAACTGCACATAAGAGCCAGTAGACTTGTCCCTCCTTGCCATCCTCCTGTTCATGTCCTCCACTGTTCCCTCTGATGAATGCTTTGGTTGATCTCTGTGGGTTTCCTCCCCCTTCCCAAACATCTGGGCCCAGCCAACCATGCACTTCCAAAACCTGCTCTTATGGTCTCGCTAGTTCTTCAATTTCTTTTCGCATGAGGAGCTCCACTGACAGCTGCTCAGTGCTCCAGATGGAGGTTTGCAAATACAAAGTGGAACACAGACGCGTTCTGGGATCAGGAAAGGGAATATGCTGACTGAGGAAATACACCAGCACTGAACCATTCCCTACCACTCCTCCACTTCCTCCACCCCAGACAGCACGGATAATTAACTGCTCGCTACACTAACATCTTCATATTAGCAAAAAGCCCAGGGAACTAGAATAAACAGCAGCAACAGCAAAGATGAAATGGGAACAGTGTGCTCACAAAAAAAAGAAAAAAAAAGGTGTTTTTGACAAGCCTCAGAGAGTTCTTCAGTGAGAGCTCAGTTCTCTCTTTGCCACAAATCCCTGGCTTATGGCAGCACAAACACAACCCAGCCCTGCACCAGTGCAGGAAGGAACTCAGCCCACCGGGAGCCAGTCCAGCCTCACCAGTGCTCCTCACCGTTCCCATGGTGCAGAAGGCAACAAGACTCTGTATCTTCCCAGCAGTGGCTACTAGGGAACCACAGCTCCTCACCCCCCTCTCCAATCATTAGGAGGCATACAGAAAAACTTTGGAAGTGTGTTTATCTAAGTAGGTAAAATGCAACTCAATCTTGGTAAGAAAAACAGAAAGACTCAACCACAACCAGAAGGATGTAGGACTGTGTTCCAGCATCAGCTTCTGGAGCTGCTCCCCTACTTCAGATTTTGAAGACTTAAATCAAAATTAATCAAAAGCCATTTAGTCTTTTATAAATGTAAGAACCTTAGAAGAAGGATCTCTCTTTTTAGACTCTACAAGGTCTGTAGCAGTGTGCTGTGATGAGCTGGCAGTGGCAAAATATTTAAGTGAATCACAGAACTCTTGGGATGGAGTGAAAGTGCCTCTGTGTTTCAGTCCCCACCACCTTCACCAGATTGGGTGCCCCCAGCCATTCCTGCCACCCCTGCATCCCACCCTGTTCCCAGACAGAGCAAACAAAACATCCCTGTCCTGTACAGCCCCTCCCCAACACACTATGAATTCAAAGGGCATCTCTTCTGACATGAGGCAGCCCTGCACCCTCCCATCCCTACCCAGGAGACAGATGCAAGGGTTTGGGAAGGTTAAGCAGTACTGAATGGAGGAGAGCAGATAGGTTAGGAGAAAAATACAGAAACAAAGACAAAATGTAGGTTTCAGTGCTCTCCCACCGTGATTAAGGAGGTCTGGTATGGGCCAGGGATTACAGCCTCACCTGGGTACTCAGACACACCACCAGCCAAGCATGCAAGCACAGTCCCCAGTATTTCTGGGGAGAATTGTTGTGTGGAAAGAGCATGTTCCAGCTCAGAGTAATGGCTCTAAGCCTTTCTGGTCTGTGCCTCAGAGATGTATGCATGAGCAAGCTCCATCCCGTCACATCGCCATCTCAAAGGAGTCTGGCTTGCTTTCAAATGCAAGAGAACACAGAGCGTCCCAGGATACAATACCCCAAGTTTCAACAAAAGCTCAGAATGGTACAAGCATTTACGTGATGAAAACTGAAACGATTACCATTTGGAGTCAAATACTCTGCATTCCAGCTTGTGGATGCCAAATGTTTTAACACAGACTGAAATCAAATCCTCCCCTCTAATATAGGAGCAGGTAACAAAATATTCAGAAAGGAAAAAGCAAACAAAAAAATTGTCTTCTGGGATTAGGAGATTTCATCTTTTACAGTTAAGTTTGTTTCTGAGAGGAGAAATGTTCTTAAAGCTTAACCATTTCCCTCCCCTTTTTGATCATTTCCAGATCTCCAAAATGTCACCAAAGAAATTATTATTTGCCCAGTACTGCACAGAAATGAGCAAAACTAACAGAAAGAAAGCCCCATATTCAGATCACACCTCTGTCATACACCTTTTCTCCTCCAAATACTGAACACATTGCTGCCTAGAGATGGGTATCAGTTAAAATGTCCTATTAATCAGGGTTTTACAAATCACCCAAATCCCATGGCAACACTCAAATGTCTTCCAGTGAATGTCCCTGAAATGTGAGATGGTTTCAGGGTCATTCCAAGCACATAAGCAAAGAAACAGCTGAAGGTAGGCAGAAACAAACAAAAGAAAATAAGGAAATGAAAAATGAAACAAAAGAAAATAAGGAAATGAAAAATGAAACGAAAGAAAACAAGAAAAATAATTTTCTTAATTTTAAGAGACTTAAGATTGATAGTTTTAAATACCAGAATCGCAGTGTGCAAATGATCAAACTTGCAACAAATAGATTCACTGCCCCTGAAACCACATCCTGAATCATAAGTAGTTATTGTTAGTGGTGCAAACCAGGCATCGTGGTATTGCGATGACTTTAACACATCTGAAATACCTCTACACAGTCCAAAATAAATAAATCAATCAAATGCAGGCTTTCCTAAAAGAAAGACACTTCAACAAGTTTTCAAGCCCAATCCACAGTCTTAGAGCAGGTCAATTTCCTCTAGGTTGACCCATCATGAAATCCAAGGAGCATCAGAAGAACAGTAAAAAATGCTTCTTCCTCCTGCTCCATTGTGACACCCCTCTTCATTCTCTCCTCCTCTTACCCAAGGAGCCCAGTAAGTTTCCTCAGAGAAAGCCTTTCACAGCTTGGGTCATCACTGCATCCCCTCTCTGTTCCTTTCCAGCTCAAACACTTTTTTTAAAATTTATTAATGGGACTGGCACCGCACATCACATTCCAGAAACAGATGGGAGTATTTTAAGTTTTGCTTTTTTCTGCTTCCCTAACAGTTTTAGAATCCAGTTTACTATTTCTGACCGCTGACCTTTCCATAGAGCTCATTCAATGCCATGACAATCCGAAGAAACACATGTAAAATTACAATGCTCCCTTCAGATGTGTTAGCCTGGATTTATCCTCACGCAGTTTTATCTGACGTTTTACCACCTCACTACTCAGCGCAAGGACCCTCAGTAATCCCTTGCTGTTGTCCTTCACGTGCTTTTAGGGATTCAGTCTCCCCTCTCCACGTGCGCACCTCGCCATGCAGCCACTTTCCCAGAGCCAAGGGTGGCTCCCAGGCCCGGGAGGCTCCACCAGTGGCCACCTCCACAAACCCACCCCGGCCGCCTCCTCGCGGCTTCCTGCTCTGCTGTTTGCTCAAGGGGGAGAGGGAAGACAGTCACGTGGGCAGTTTATTTTTGCTGAGAGTCTTTTCAGGGCCTTCATCAAATACCACTTGCAAATTCGATTAAGCGGCACCAATCCAGCCGCCCCTGCCCACACGCTCACTGGTCCCTTCAGAGAGCTCCAACAGACTTCAGAGTCATGATTCCTCTCGGCAGGAACTGAGCTGTCTCTTCCCCACTATATCACGTTTCATCATGTGCCCTCAATTGTGCTGTTCAGAACAGTTTCTACCCAGTTGCCTGGCACAGACATCAGGCCTGCTGGCAACAACAGACACAAACACTCTGCGGATTATCAGGTTCTTTGTGAAATACAAGGTAGTGGACATAAGAGCTGTAATAAACTGCGCTGTCCCTCAGCTGGGCATGCCTGTAAGAGCCAAGATAATTTCCAGATGTCTCAGTACTGCAAGATACAAAGTTAGCGATAATGACTTCAGCTACTGCTGTATCTTCTCTTTGTTTGATTAAAAAAATAATATAGAAGGAAAGATTTGATAAGCTTATTTCTCCAGGGAAAAGAAGGGGTCAGAAACATACAATTGATAGAGGAGCCTGCATTTAGCAAGCATACTGGCTGTGGGAAAAAAAGACAGACCACAGGAAGAAAGCATCACGCAAGCAGCAACACTATGCAAAGCAAGGCTTGATATAAAGAGGATTGATGGAGAGTCATCTGACCCCAAGCATTCCAAAAAATGCTGTCATGTAGCATTACAAAACAATTCTGTTTCAGGGCATATGTAGAAGAGAACGCATCTGTGGTAAACCAGCCTTTTAACAACACACTTAAGATGCACTCAATTTATCACAGTCACAAACTCATATGACATCCAGAGAATCTCGGAAACACTGGAACATGACCAATCATTCAAATCCAATCAGTGCATCTATTTTGAAGAAGAATCATCAGTTAAATCTTTTTGGACTTAATCCCCAGACGTAAGTATTAAAAACAAATCAGTGTGATATTATATAATACCTAACATCATATTTAACAGTATATATATTGGTACATGTAAGAGAAGTCAGAGCATATCTTGCTTTAGAAATCACGCACTGGAAATTTGATTTTTAGAATTCAAGGTCTGAGTTGTCCCACAACAGTCATGTCCATCTTGCCCCAGGAACAACCAAATCTGATGATCTAGAGATCTGCCTAGTCCAGTACCCTGTCACTGACAGTGACCGACAGTAAGTGCCTAGAGAACACTCTAAGACAAATGCAAATACTTGGAGATACTTCCTCAGAATATTCCCCCAGCCTGCAATGATTTGTTCTCCCACTACCTCATAAGCTTCTAATTTGTATCTGCATATTTTATAGTCTTTGATGGATTTCAACTTCCAAGAATGCGTACCACAGATTTCAAATCCATGTACACTGCTTATATCCACAGTGCCCTGTGGGAAGAAGTTTTGTACTCTGTGTGAAGCAGCAGCTCCTTGTGCCTTCCCTATCCAACTGATCCTAATTAGTTCCTTATGCTTAGGGTGGAAGAGAGCAATTAGCTCCCCACACACTTTTTCCATGCCAGACACCTTTTGAACTCTTGGGCAAATACTTTTTGATCTGACAACCTGCCATTTTCCATTTTGTCAGCTGATCTACAATCCTGTCTACCAACACTCCAATCTAAATACTCCCCTCTGTCCTGAAAAGAAAAAAAATCTAACACGCTGGGCAAAAAAAAACTCTCCTGAGTTAACACAGACACGAAGTGGTGATATAGCAATTTTGTTACTGCTCTGTCTGTCCCACCTGTTTCTTTCACTTCTTCTCCTTCCACAGGTATCATAGATTCTCTGGTATCCTTCTCTCCACCTGATGCCTGGAAAGAACCACTAGTTTTTTTATTCCTGCATCTTCATTGTTCTCCTTGTGCCAGTATGTTGTTACTCAGATTCACCTTCTACACCTACATTAACATCTCCTTTATTTATGTCCCACCACACGCTCCGGGTGCTTCCCAGTGTCTCCCCATCCTTATACAGCAAATACCATGCGCACTTCCTTCATATCACCTGCTTTCCTCCACAGCCAGCCTCCCACAGCCAGTCTGTTCTTCCATCAAATCTTGTGCTCAGTCTCTTCCCTCACTTTACAGGTTTCAAATTCCTCTTATTCCTCCCCCCATCAGACATTTCAAACACTTATAATTCAATGAAAGATGACAAGCTCTGGCCTCTTTCCGTGTAAATACTTTTCTTTATCTTCTCACTATAACCAACACTGCTGCTTTCAGCCTGCTGCATTCCCTGCTGGGGGCTGCCATGATTTCCTCCTCTTTCTCTCATCTCCTCTCCTCTGCACCACCTATCTTTTGAAGTCTTCCCTTCCAAAAGAACACTTGTTTTGTTTCAGTGCGCTGCCTCTCCGAGACAGATGCCTAATTTGTGTTTGAAAGAGCACTTGGCATGCTGTGGGCATAAACAGACAAGGAACTGCAGGTCTGACACCGTGACTGCAGCAAGGTTGACACAGAACAGCAACAGGGAGGCTGCCCTAGGATGAGCCATAGAGCTGAAAAATGCAGGACCCTAAAACCCTCCAGTGGCCATGAACAGCACCCAAAGCCTTACCTTGTCCCACCAGGCAGCCCTTCGCTGAGTTATGAGCTGGTGCAGCTGGTCTTGGAGAGCCATTAGATCTCTGGATAATCTGTCCATTTGTCCGGTCAGCTTGTCAGCCCAGGGGCAGCAGGAGGTCACCTCTGGCAGCCTTCTTTTCTCTACATGAGCATTCTGCGACTCGCACATATTTCCCTCTTCAGCCATATTATCCAACACAGTTTCCTAAACAAAAAACAATAAAAGTTACTTTTCAGCAGAAGCTAAAATGGTTCCCCCCATCCTACCAGTAATTCATAGCTAGGAATTCACTGCTGCCATCTCAATATACAGTTTCTCCACAATTTCAGAGTTATTTTAAGAGAGAACCCCCTCAGTTCACTATAACATATTTCCAAGTTAACAGAAAACTTACGTTGCTAACCTAGCTTATTTTAGAAAGCACTGCACAGTCAGCTACTCTCCACTGCACTAAAGCATAAAGTAGCACTCATGAGATGGAGGTGATCAGCACTGCAGCAGCTCCAGGTATGCCCTTCCTCTCAGATACTGAGGTTGGATGCACTTCTATGGCTTTCTCTAACAAAGTGATGACCAGGACGGAGGTACATGATGTTCAGGAGAGCCCCACCTGCTCTCACACCCACAGGATCACTTGTGCCCATGGAAAACTCCACAAGTTGAGGAACATCCAGAGACCTCTGCTCCAGGCTGGTCAGCTGGCAGCTCTGCTTGACCATGACCATCTAGCTGGTTTAATTAATTGTGCAATTGCCTTCCGAGATAGCAACGGCTATTTCAAATGCTCAAGGATAAAAAACCCAAAAGCATTTAAACAAAACATTCAGAGTCCATCTATACACCCTGGTGCACAGACTGTGCAGAAACACACAGTTTTCAAGACAGAATAGCACAGCATAACTGAAGGCCTCACTTACAGAGTATTAAATATTTATTTCCATACTGTTATCAAGAAGACATTCAATAGGAGAGGTCATAATCTCTTTTAAGGACATAATTTGCATTCAAAATTATCTTTAGCAATTGAAGAAGTAATTTAAGAACACTGGCAGGAAATTCAGCAGTTGAGCAGCATGGTCTATACACGAGCAAGGAAAAACCAAGGGGATAATTACTGGCACAGCAGCAACACTGCTGGATGAGACGTCAGAGAGCCAGAAGTTACCAATGTCACACTGTTAAAGTCAAGCACCATGTCACGAAGTATAAACACAAGTCTCCGTGATAGAAGAGTGCTGACTACAATGCTGACATACAGGTGAGGCACTTGAAGTTAAACACAGACAAATGGGAGGGAAAGTCCCAGATGAGAGCAGCAACAAACATCAAAAGCTTGAATGAATGGCCTACAAGGACACATAAAGACATCAAAACTTTTGCTTAGCCTAGAAACAGGAACCGGGAAGGCAGTGACATGCTAACAGGCTTCACTTATATAAAAGACTGCTATAAAGAGGATGGGAAATTTTATTTTTTCTCTTTCTCTCTTTTCTCAGAAGGTAGGTTAAAAACTCTGGCTTAATTCACAGCAAGAGATTCTTAGGCTCATGCAAGAAAAAGCTTCATAAGACAGCTAAGAATGCAGAGGGCACCCTGAAAAACCTCCTTTCTAGGCAAGCACTGGCTTTGGGAATTGGCACAAAGCACTGAGGGCAGCAGCTCCTGCTGACCCACGGCCCAGCTCATGCGAATGCAGACATGGTGGGGACATTGACAGGGTAACAAACTGCATGGAAATAAAGCAAAAAGGTGTGGGGTTTTGGGAGGTTGGGGGTTCTTCTGTTTATGCCCTATTTTGAAATTCATTAAATGACAGAACTGTAAAGTAATATTAACATTAGGACAACATTCTCAGGCACATGGTGGGATTTTTGGACTATCTTGTGCAGGGCCACAAGTTGGACTCAATGATGCTTGTGGATCCCTTNAAATTATCTTTAGCAATTGAAGAAGTAATTTAAGAACACTGGCAGGAAATTCAGCAGTTGAGCAGCATGGTCTATACACGAGCAAGGAAAAACCAAGGGGATAATTACTGGCACAGCAGCAACACTGCTGGATGAGACGTCAGAGAGCCAGAAGTTACCAATGTCACACTGTTAAAGTCAAGCACCATGTCACGAAGTATAAACACAAGTCTCCGTGATAGAAGAGTGCTGACTACAATGCTGACATACAGGTGAGGCACTTGAAGTTAAACACAGACAAATGGGAGGGAAAGTCCCAGATGAGAGCAGCAACAAACATCAAAAGCTTGAATGAATGGCCTACAAGGACACATAAAGACATCAAAACTTTTGCTTAGCCTAGAAACAGGAACCGGGAAGGCAGTGACATGCTAACAGGCTTCACTTATATAAAAGACTGCTATAAAGAGGATGGGAAATTTTATTTTTTCTCTTTCTCTCTTTTCTCAGAAGGTAGGTTAAAAACTCTGGCTTAATTCACAGCAAGAGATTCTTAGGCTCATGCAAGAAAAAGCTTCATAAGACAGCTAAGAATGCAGAGGGCACCCTGAAAAACCTCCTTTCTAGGCAAGCACTGGCTTTGGGAATTGGCACAAAGCACTGAGGGCAGCAGCTCCTGCTGACCCACGGCCCAGCTCATGCGAATGCAGACATGGTGGGGACATTGACAGGGTAACAAACTGCATGGAAATAAAGCAAAAAGGTGTGGGGTTTTGGGAGGTTGGGGGTTCTTCTGTTTATGCCCTATTTTGAAATTCATTAAATGACAGAACTGTAAAGTAATATTAACATTAGGACAACATTCTCAGGCACATGGTGGGATTTTTGGACTATCTTGTGCAGGGCCACAAGTTGGACTCAATGATGCTTGTGGATCCCTTCCAATTCAGGATATTCTGTGATTACTGCAGTCATTCCAGTTCCTGCAGTGATGTCATGCTCTGTTGTGTTCCTGCCCACCATCATCAGGAAGAGCTGGCAGCAGCTCTGCAAGAACCATCCCATCCATCAGATCAGCAATGCAAAACACAAGTTTGGTAGAAAGAGAAAACTATGGTCTTTTCAAAGCACATCTCATTCCCATACATCCTACTGCATCCCGGAACCATCAGCAGTGAAACAAAAGAAAAAGGCAAATTCACCATCCAGCACATTGAATAGTTTAAAAAGATGTGCTGGTCAGTTGGGTTTGTTCAAGTAATTATTTAGGACTTAGCTCCAGAAAGCAGGCTAACACTCTCCACATTCTTCAACATGTCAAAGGCAAATGTTTTGGTGGATACACAGAAATAATTGCAGTTATATTTTATCTATTGGGAGCCAGGCCTGTGCTAATGTTGATGCTTTCCAAAAAAACATAAGAGAGTAAACATGTAAAGCAAAAACCATTAGAGAACTAATGGCAATTGGAAGTTCCCTTCAAGACAGATGAGGTAATTTCACACTGCCCTTTGCCTTGCTTTTAGTGCAGAGGAAGGCATATGGGCAATTAGCAGTCAGCTCACCAACTCTCAAAATTTTGTAAGCTCATACAGCTAATGTGGTGTGCTAAAGAATTATTTCAGCAACACTGAATGGGCAAAAGTCACAGAGAGAAGTGAGATGGATGCCATCATTTGCACTCACTTGAGAAATCCTAAGATGCACAGAGAAAGGGTTATTGATTTTCTTATGATCATTCAACACAGTTCAAGGGGAAATCAGCAATGTCAACACACTATTTGGCTGGGAAAAAATGAAGTTGTTTTCAATATCAGCTGCCTGCAAATTTAGTTGTTCTCAAGACTGCAATAAAGCTTAGAGGCTCTCCTTTGAAAAGCCATTTAATTTTACAAAAACGTGTGACTGCTATGTTTAAGAACTATTAAAAAGATGAAGATCAGACCTTTTCATTTGTGTTAACTATACGAAATTCTGCCATTCTGCCCTGCAATTCCTCAGCTCAGCTGGGTGAGTCCTACTGAAGAAAACAGGAATGAAAGAGAACTAGGAAAACATTCCTTACTTTACCAAGACTTCTTTTTTCCCTTTTTCTCAAGTGCTGTTGAACAGTTGGTTTGCAACATTTAATTTTGTGGGACTTAAGGGCCTTTGGAAGTAGTCAGCTATGCTAATGTCAAGAAAGCTGCACCCTTCAAAATCAGTTTGATTCATTACCATCCACTGCCAGTAAACTGATTCCAGTTGCTTCCACTCCAGAAAGGCTTCCAGCTGCATGGTTTCAGCCTCCAGGAGCTGTAAGAGCTACAGGAAAGGAGACAAAGGAAAGGAAATCAGGTAACGTTGGTCACTTGAGAACTGCATGAAATGTGTGCTTGGCCTGAAGTACAAAAAGAGTGTGAGTGGTACATGGGACAACATCAGGTGGCTTTACAAGAACATTGTAAAAACAGATGGGGAAATGTGAAGTAAAACACTTCTCCCAGCATCACGGATTTATCCCTCACCGCAAATGTACAAACTTCATCAGCTTTTCTAGACATAAACGTGAGTTTTTGCATTGTTTTGAGGCAGAGAGACAAAGAGACATAGTTCTGATATATGCTTAGGTGAATGACCAGCTTCAAATCTTCTGTGCTTTTTGACTACCAAAAAAGCTGTTTCTCCAAAAGTATTTTTCCCCATCCCTTCACTCTGAAATAGCATGGAAGAGCTCACTCTAAAATGTTATGTATTTCATAAAGTGTCTGATCTGCTGCATAAGGAATCCCTCCCTTTGCCTGAGAGCACTCAAAGGAGAGATGTTGCATTATAGCCACGCAAATTATGATTTTTTCACAAATATATACATGATACACATGTATGCACATACATATATGGTGGAGCAGACATTCCAAGACTAAATATTTATATATCAGTAAAAAAACCCAGAACGATAAGAGGAACAAATTTGCTATAAATCAGAGCTCACCAGCTTTAACAATTTTGGTTCTGACCATATATTTGAAATTAACAATTTTAACACCAATCTGACACCAAAGGCAATTTCTTAAGACGACCACAAAGAGTGTAGGGCCTTGAGGAGAATGATAAGGACCAGACCAGTACCAGCTAAATCCTTACACAGACAACTACCTATCTTCTGCTAGCTTTGTTTGCTTTAGTTACTTAGTACGTAACATAATTTAAGTAACTGCAAAGCATGAGTTGACTTTGTAATTTTATTATTCAGGTATTACTTGAAGATAAAGGAACCAAAGAAAGGAAACCTCTTTGCAAGAGTAACTGCTGGAAATCATAAGCAGTTTGCTCTAAAACACTGCTGGATCCAAAATACAATTATTACACATTTGCTCACACACCAGACACTTGGCATTACGCTTAACGACTCTGCTCATTTCAAGCTCAGCTGGGATATAAAAGGTAGAAGAATGGGCTTCTGTCTCCTTTTTTCTTTCCTCCTTTTTTTTTCCATAGGTACATCTACAGCACAAATGGCTTACATTATGGAATCTGAGGCTGGCAATAAAACCCAGCCAAAAAGTTGATTAAATATTCAGGCAACAGCAAAGTTACTTGACTTTAAAGTAGCTTTGTAATGTGGTCACGAGCTGCGTGTGACTGCAGTACGAACATGTCTTATTACAGCTAAAGACAGCTGAATGTTGGAATGGGGAGTTTTTCATTCTGAACCTTCAAAAAAAGAGTGATCTTAATAAAAACATAGTCGTCATCTTTATTCTCACTAGAATGTTAGAAGCACCATATGCCACCTGCTTTCACAGCACAACTGAAAGGATATGGTTCTGAAACTTTACCAAACCTCTGAAGGATCTGCTGGAGTTAACAGACCTTAACAACAATCAAAGCTTCCTGAGCAGTCTCCTAATCTCAAACCCTTTGGGATCTTCTGCATTTGGGGGCTTTTGTTGCCTTTTTTTTTTTTTTAACTGCTTCATTAGTTACACAAAACTTGAACAGCTTGTGTGAAAGCATTCATCTGACTCACCTACTTACAGCATTCTCACCTTTCACTAAGGTATTAACGCCCTCAGAAATATCAGGCCAGCAACTGTGTGCTAGATTGCTTCAGCCATAAATCAGTAATGGGATGACTACAGTCATCCTAGGATGAGTATAGTTTCCAGCATAGCTGGAATACACTGTGGCAGGCTCAGACAAGCCTGCAATAGCCAGCATTTGAGTTTCTACCCTGAGGGACTTTAGGAACTGCTCCTGAACGCCAGTATTCTCTGCCATCCTTTGTACGGGCCTTGCAAGGCTTTGATGTTATTGCGGCACGGAAAATAAAGCAGAACACAATAAAAAATAATGTACTACAAATATCCTTGAGATACCTTAGCAAAAATCACAAAAACAAATAAACGTTCAAGGCTGGGAAGGAACAAAGGATTGTATGTCCATGTGCCTTGAATCTGGTCACAAGGACAGTCTCCACATGACCCAGGGGTGACAGGCTTTCACTCAGACATGCCTGCACTTAGGAATGAACATTTTTCAGGCAGCTTTCTTCCCCCAGCCTCATCCTTTGCACAAGCTTCTCACGAGCATTTCATGTTCTCCAACAAAGTCTGCTTTTGTGACTTTGAGGTCACAATTGTTGCGTATAGGTAAAACCTTATAAAATTAAGGCCTTGTTGTCTTTCTAAAATCATGGCCTACTCCTGTTACTTCCGCTAAGTAGAAAAACGACTACGGGAAAGAGACACAGCTGAATTAGGGGTAGAAAAACACGTTATATAACCATCGCATGTTCACATCGTGGTGTATGGTGGTTAGTTGAATTATGCTTGTTATGCTTTAAAACTATGTAACTGATAACCTGCTAACTGCTTTAAAAGGCCAGGTTTTGCAGTACAGCAGCTCTCCCTTGCACCTGCCTGGGGACTCTGCATCGCTTCTTATCACACCACAGAGTGGGGTACATTTTCTTGGGTCACACATCACAGTCACACCAGAGCTGGTATTTCAGAAATCAAGGCCCAAATTGTACCTCTGCATTCCTCCCCCCAACACAGTACCTTTTCTTGATCGTTTACTACCAACAAGAGTTCACATGTATGCCATGGGCAGTTCCACTTCTGCTGCTACATGAACCTCTCAAAATGTAAAACAAATTCCCAAGCTGTAACTAATGCTGCCTGCCCATTTTCAATGAACTAAGGACCTAATACTGTCATGCCTCCTACCAAAATTTAAAGACTGGAGTCTGTAGAAGAGCATCAATTTTGTTTCATGAACAAAGTGAAGTAGTAAGTCAAAAATGTGTCTCACGTGGGTACCTAAGTAATGCTTAAAGATAATGCCTGAAAATTGTGTTTTGCTCTACACAAAATTAAGACAAAATCCATTTCCTTCATTCTTTTGGAGGAAGTTATTGCTCTAAAATATTTACACTGACTGAAAAAGTAATGACAAATTCAAATTGCTAATCTCTGTGGTGAGGCAATTCCACAATGACTGCTGAGAGCAAACACTTTGCAGTAACTTCTTTAGGCCATTGTAAAGAAACCACCCCTGGTGCAAGCAACAGCTCTGCTATAGAGGGTAAACTGTGCCTAACTGAGCTGCCTCAGAGCAGGCTGCCAGGAAACCTCAGTGTGATGCAGAAGAATGCCAGCTCTGTAAAGAGCATGTCTTCCTTCCTCTGGCACATGGTTGTGACCTCCAAAGCAAAATATCCAGCATCCAGTGCAGATCACAGACCTCAGGAAACTGTGGGAGCTTCAGCTGCAAAAGCCAAGGCGACAAGATGACCAAGGTAGTTTTGGATACTTCCCTAGAGATATTCAAAAGCCATGTGGACACAGCCCTGAGTAATGTGCTCCAAGTGACCCTCCTTGAACAGGGAGGTCAGACCAGGTGGCCTCCAGTGGTCCTTTCCAACCCTACCCATTCTGTGATACTCAGCAAGAGGCCAAAGTTGAATCTTCCTCAGTATCCACAAGCATAACTCATATGTTGTTTAAACATATTTGTAATTATTTTTCCTGTAGAGATATTAATCTCTTTCGTATTATTTACCACCATATTACAAAAATCATTAGTGCCTGTAGACTGTTATGGAAATCAATATTTAATAAATTTGCAGCATTATGCACCCTTTTCACAGGCTCAGTTCCAGAGAGCTCCCC